>JAUMHD010026795.1:0-36713 GCA_032359135.1 Ulvella scutata
CCTCCCCCCCCCCCCCCCCACGCCCCCCTCTCCCACTGCGTTAGACCCCCCCCCCCCCCCCCCCACACACACACACACATTCCCACCAATATTCCAGTGCACGAGTGAAAGTACTTGGAATAATATCTTGCTTGAAACACGTGTACACACCTCCTATGCATGCTGTGCATGTACATGCACATCACCGCGGAAGCCACCACCGCAACACCTGAAACCGCATCCAATACTCTTCTGATCCAAGGCCGGCAGGCTCCGAGCATGCGTTCAGGGAACAACTTCCCAACGTCAAATAACCGTATTCTTTACCTGACTATTCTCCGACGAGCACGCTGGAATGGTACAACACGGGTTGTCATGCGATGATTTGCTGGTACATGAGCCATTCTGTGGAGTTATGCCTGTAAATTTGCACACAGCACGGGTATCGCAAACAGACTGAGCATAGCTGCTTCACAACCTACATCAGTCATATATAAGCTGTGATGCTAGATCAGCAGTACATGCGTCAGCACCAAACACTCCCACCTTCAAACGTCGCATACAGCTGCCCTTAGCTCACCCGCCCTGAAGCAGCGCAGACTGTAGCACACTGCATGCTCAGCCATTCCAACATGTGCAGCACCTGCCTTGTAGGGCATGCCATGCAAGAGCCAAGCAGTGTGATCATGTTTAGCTGATGGTGAGAGGTGCGTCATACAGCTGCCTGTTGGCAACTAGAATGTTGTTGTTGATATATCTCTTGCTGAACAAGACGATGCGCCATGAACATGTCCATCACGTCCTCTATTTCGTATTCATGAATCGCGGCAGGGGGCGGCTGCCATGCAGGGGCATGTGCACGCATGCACTCCACCACCTCCTTGGATGCGTGGTCAGCATATACGAGTAGATAACACAGCGGCCCAGTCAACGGCCAGATTAACGTGCTCTTAAACCTCTTCTTTGCAGTCACGGCTGCATAAATCTGTGCAAAGAAGTGTTGTATCGAACGCATGGTACGAAGAGAGCGTCCGCGGACGTCCCGGTGTGATGGGGACACATATACAATGTGATATGTAGCTGCGCTGGTGCCTACATTCAGGATCGCTACTATTGCAAAGAACCATTTTTGAATCAGAATCGTGTACTGAACGGCGCTGGCCGATCCTTAGACCTCGAGTAAACGCGTGATTCGCTCATAAACGATAATTTAGCATGTCTCAAGAGCACCATTGATCCTCTCTTGCATTGCATCTGGCTAACACCTGGTTACACCCAGCAAATCATCATCGATGAAACACTTTCAATGCACATTCTACAAGCCCCATGCTCCTCTCTGGTGGAGGCAGTTGCATGAACTTGGGCACTGACATCTGCCGGCCGCTCGAGCGACCTCATGAGTACATGACGAAATAAATTTCACTTATCGGGAACCTATATCTCCTCCTGTTGGCTGCGAGGACTTCCCCAACTGTGATGGGCAGGTCCAAGCTCTCGCTGGTAACACATCTGACAGACTCCATAGCTTGATAGGAGAGCTCCCAGCTGAGTATGTTAAACAATTGGTATCTTCGTATAAGTACGTAGGGGATCTCTGGCTGTGTGCTGCATCTGCGGAATGGGGGGGCGAGCACATTGTTTCAACGAACCTTGCGTTCAAGGTTCTTCGTTCTGTGGCTGTTACAACACCGCTCAGGAAATTCAATGGATACAATCTGCAATGTACATGCACAATAATCCCTGGCGTGCTATGATACACAGCATGTCTACGAAGGCACAAGTGTTGAGAAGGTTGAGACTGAAGACACGAATGTTGAGACAGTTGTTCGGATTGGCTGAAAGAGTACACATCACATCGTGTCTGGGACATTCAACTTTGTGTAACAGAGTTGATATTGAGTGTTGTGTTCATAGTTTAAGTACTTGCACTAAACACCACCAATGAACGCGGCTCATTGACAGCTTATCAGAAAGCTCCTGGAGAGTAAAGAAGTTGTGCTATGTCCCAAAGCTGCTTTTGCACTGCTGCTGTGACTTTCCTGTTCCAGTGCAACACTCCTTTGGCCGCTGTTGCCTGTACCCGCCCAGAAGCTTCGTACTCTTCTACTTACTTCTCCATAGTCCTTGGACAAACACCCGCCCTTGCTGGCAGCTGGTGGGTCCAGCACAGACACTACAGAACACGTACATGACCTTCACGACAGTCTTTTCTCCAGTGTCAAAGGTGTGTTGCCCCACTTTGGTCGTGCTTGAAGACACTAGGTGCTTTATGGCTGACCTGCATTGCTGATATGTGCATATACCCGTGATCTGCATGCTTGCTACGTACAAACACCCGTCACACTACGTGGCGTGCACTGGTTTTTGAACGGTGTTGAGTCATTGGACAAGGGGTACTGCAACTACGCTCCTGCGATGTGTGCAGTGAGCAAGCCAGACAGATTGATGCTTGTTTCACAGTTGTTGCTATTCCTTCTGCCACATACCAACAGCACTAAAGTCCTCCGATCACGTCCTTTGTCGCCAATAAAACTAGTTTGGATTCTTTGCAGCAGCAGATTCATCCGAGCTGCCTGTTGTTAAGCGAGATCAAGTACATGATCCACATG
This sequence comes from Ulvella scutata, assembly GCA_032359135.1. Lineage (NCBI taxonomy): Eukaryota > Viridiplantae > Chlorophyta > Ulvophyceae > Ulvales > Ulvellaceae > Ulvella > Ulvella scutata. The sequence continues at coordinate 2,589 of JAUMHD010026795.1, forward strand.
CGAGACAATCCTCTGATTGAGGTGAAACTGATTGCAGTTGACTAGAGCTAAGCTAATAGTGGCAACATAAGCTTCACACTCATGGTTTAGCACACTCAGTATACCAAGCTACTAGGCTAAGCACACCTGCGAGACAATCCTCTGATTGCTGTGAACACTGTAATCACAACAACAGCGTCTATACAGTTTCGCAGTCGAAAATACTGGTCAGAGAATCAACCAGAGACCGCACGCTGGTGCTGACCACATCACTGTGCTGCTGACCACATCAGCACCCTTGGCTCACCACATTAGTGCCCTTAGGCTCACATTAGCAGTGGTGGCAGGAAGTATCTTAACATTCACAAGATACCGCACAATGGATTGTCATATATGCTTGCACACCAGTTGCAGTGCGTTCTCGAACCACATGCAGAAGCCTTTCATGAAGATGTGGCCCATGCTGCTGGGATTCGGGTTGATAGCTTGCACTGGTAAGACCCTTGCAACATTCGCAGTGATGGATCACCCAGACCCGCTGCGTGTAAACTTCAGTGTGAATTCTTTTCCACGGCATCATGGGAGGGGCCGCTGCCAGCATCAGGGCTCTGGACTCTATCACTGACCTCCAGGTTGGATATCTGCTCGTTCGAGAGGTGTGCATACTTTCCTGGGAGTTTGCTGTTAACATCTGTGTTCGTTTTGTGCTCCTTTTTTGGGTTTGGACCATGAACTGTTACTGAAGTTCGTGCCCAGACGGCATGCTGTGGTGTTGTTGCATACATGACCCAGTGTATGGAGTTATGCCTGTCACCTTCCACACATGCATGTGGCCTAGAATTTTGGCCTGAACACAGCTTCACAGCCTCATGTGCCCAACAAGAAGCCCCCTCTTCTTCGTGGGGTGAACTGCACCTCCAGGTTGCCATCTCTGAGTCGAGTTAGAGTACCCTGAAGTGTGTCAAGTGCAGTGCTAGTCTCACTCTCCAGTCACCTGCGTGCAGGCCCAGGAAGCAGTTTGCTTCTGGAAGGGAGAGGTCACTTCGTGCAGACACATGTTTTGGCTCGCTGTTACGCAGATCGTGCTTTCTTTGACATACTTTCATGGCGGCCATTTCCTACAATTTTATGAGTTGAAGCTCTCGGCCGAAACCTCGATCACCTGGCACGCACCACCCATATGACATTGTGTCCTCTGTCCCCGTTCCAAGAACCCAATGTTTCCATTTTTTCTCTCTTCGTACGCATTCATGTTGGCGGGTGCAGTGTAGAATTGCCTGCTGCAGACGATGCAGACTAGTGGGGTCCTCCCACCTCCCTCTATCTGCGTTCTGAAGCTCCGGAAAGCCCTGAATCAGAACCCTCAGACAACACGTTTGTGTCTACTGGTGCGCAAACCTGAAGTTGGCATCAATCTCATGATCTTCCAGGATCTTCTGTTCAACAAGAGGTAACAGAACATTCGTTGCATGCACTTTGAGCTGTGTAACAGGTCACATGAAGCACTTTGAATACTCAGCAGAGCTGAACACACGGCCTTTGGCACCGAACTGAGGCTGTCATTGAACCTAGCTAGTCTGGAAGATGTGGCTTGGCCTGCTGAAAAGTGCATGGATTTTCCCAACCAAACCCCTCGAGTTTTGGCCAAGTAGCACTGCTGAACACCTCTGTAGTGATCTGCATCTTGCTGTCTGTTCGCATGTGACACTTGCAATGATATGTTGGGGAACTGTGCAGGGGCGCCTGGCAGCTCACAGGACAGCAGAAGCCAGGCTGAAACGTTTATGTTCATCGCTATGTCGCTGTGTCTGACCATTGTGGGACTCTTGAACAAAATTTTTGGCTCGAGCCGCTTGTTGCTGGCACTGGTGAGGGCATCTGCAAAGATCGCACGTACCGCCATGTCCTTGCCCAGTGCCGTGTTCAGGTCTCTCCCTTCCAACGTGGTTATGTTACCGCAGAAAACAAACACCCATGAAGAGCTGGGCCGCGATGAAGACAAGGTGGGGCAGGGCTGTGCTGGACCAGTGGTGGTGCAACAGGATCAACATGTTGAAATGGAAGTTGGAAATTTTGGACATCTTCAGTGAGATGGAACCTGGCAGTTTGGAAAACTAGGTCGTAGTACCTTAGAGATACATGGCAGGCTCGCTACTCTACTTGAAAGATGTCGGACTGCTGCTGAAAGCGATGTGCGACACAGTTGCTGAACACGAGCGAGACAGTTGCTGAACACTTCCCCCTGTGCGCCACACCCTCATGGCCACGCGAGCTACCATCAGCACGCTTTGTGCCCCTGATCTGCAGCTGACGTGCGCTCTCTCGCTGTTCTGCGTGGAGAAACCCTCCAGCTTTTCCTCCAAAAGAACAACTTGCCCTCACATGTGCTCAGCTGAGCGCTCAGGAACCTATGAGTCACGCATGCATGCGCATGATCCATATTCCCAGTCCCTGTACTCAATTGTCATGGCTTCGTGCACCTCGTGGTTGAAGAGGTTAGTTTGATTCCCTGGCGTTGCTTCGGCAGTGGCATGTACCGTGTTGTTTGTGCGAGGTCGAGCTCAGTTGGCATGCGATGCGTTGCTGGCACATGAGCCATTCTATGGAGTACAGCTACTCTATCTTCATTGCCTCCTCAATTTCGTATTCATGAATCGGGGCAGGGGGCGGCTGCCATTCAGGAGCATGTGCACGCATGCACTGCAGCACCTCCAGCATGTGCGGAACATCCTGGAACTCCAGCTCTGGGAAGTTGAGGGACTCCTGGCGGCGATGTCTTGTAGAGTTTGCCACGAAGCAGCCGATGTCATAGGCCAGCCCTGCCGCCTGCCCGCTTGCAAAGCTACCAATGAACAATTGATATATCTGCAAGCCATCCACTTTTGCACAAATATGAGCACCGCAACCTCGTCACACTGAACAGTTCTCCATTCTTAACCAGCATGCATGTTGCCAACATTTCAGACGTCCCTATCAGTCTCTATCTAAAGCATTCAAACCCACATAGCGTGTACCAAGGAGGGAGAGGGCCGTGAAGTCACTCAGAACATAAACATTAAGGGCAAGTTGAATGATAATTCAGCTGTTAAGTCAGATTTTCTGCTGGTCGTTGCTGGCCATGCACTGGAGGGGAAGATGCTGCACACCACCTGAAAGGGGCCCTTGACTCTGATACACGCCTCCAACCGCCCATGCACCGTTTCAGAAGACATTCGTCTATGTGAAATTCCGGTCGTCCTGCACACGATGAACTTCGCATTGTGAAACAGCGGTACACACCTCTGGCCACAGGACATCATCCAGGGCCGCCGCTGCAGTTCAGAGTGAAACCGAAAGCTGCACAACTTGGCGACTTGACGTATGCGTCGCATGTAGTGTTTGAGGCACATGTGCAAAACCACCAGCGCAAGCAGCACAGCAGGCCCACACCATGAGGTCATGGGTAGGCACACCCTGCTGAGCTATGGCTTCCGCAGCCTTGCCATGCTCATCCAGAATGCACACCACCTCCAAGCACCTCCTCACCATGGCACGCTCAGACACTTCCAGCTGCAGCTTGCACGTAAAGCCCAGGAACTTGCCCCGAGAGCTTTCACGCTTGCTGGGAAGGTCGCCATCTGGGGAGTTCATGGAGGTCTCTTCATGTCCAACCTCAACTGCAGCGGCATCAGCACACAGAGCTGCATCCTTCTCTTCCCAAAAGATCCGGACATCCTTCAGGCGCCGGGTGCTGCACGCTGCCATGGTGGAGTGAGGACATCACCAAGTGCAGGCATGACAGTGACAGAATCCTGCACATCCAGAACCGCATGAGCAGGATATACAGGTGTCCAGAAGTCTGTGGTTTGAAGAAGAATACGATGAATTGCCTCTGCGGATGCAACTGAACTCTTCACGTCGTCTTGCCTTGTGGCCGGGAATGAACACGAGGGTACGTTCTGCTGTGCTGTGTTGCAGCACCCAAATCGTTTCCTTCACACCTGGTCTTATCATCAGCGTCACGTTGCCAAGATGCTGTCGAAGGATGTCAAAAAGAAAAGGTGTCAGGGATTATGCCAATCCCAAAGGGAATGGGCCTCAGCAATCCGAGGAGCGGGGGAGGAGGGGCAGCCAGCTAGGGCAGCCCCACCTGAAATACAGGATGGAAAAGCAGGAGCACCCAGTTCAGAAACGAGCGGCCTCATCAGCTCATGAGGCCCCAACCCCCTCAGGTTGTGATATTACTGTGGTGTTCACCTGTAGTGCTTGTGTCTCCGCACTTGAGGCGAGCCCTAGGGTCTTCGATGCTGCTGATCAGCTACCTCCTACCTCTTCCTTGTATTCAGATACGATTCAACTCATCTGAGTGTGCAGGCCAGCATGTGATTGCACCGTTCAAGGCATCCGACAGATGTCATTTGCGTGCAGATACGTGCATGCATGTCATCTCTCCATGACTCCAGCTTTATGCAAGCAGGCAAGATTCTGAATAGCGACAAATAACCAACACCTCTGAAGTCGGCCCCGCCCCAGCCCCTTACTGGAGGTACCACCCCCCCATTCCTGGCCCCCGGTGCGGGTGTCCCTAAGCATTATGCTCCCTCCACCTTCTGCAGCCCTCGTCGCTAGTTGCGGCCTCGGCGCCCCCTACGCCACTCCCTTCGGTGGGTAGCAGTTGCAACCTCGGCGCCCCCTACGCCACTACCTTCAATGGGTAGCAGTTGCAACCTCTGCGCCCCCTACACCACTCCCTTCGGCGGGGCCACTCCCTGCTGTTGACTGCCTCTGTGACCCCTGTAATGATGTATGTGTTCTGGAATTGCTACTAATCTGCCAGGTTTTCATGGACAGTCTTAGAATCTGCGCTCTAGCGCTCTACGCAAAGCTGACATGGGCGTATCGACAGTGGTGCAGTACTAAAGCATGCAAAAACCTCGCGTCAGATGCAGTTTGTGGCGGTTCATCAGGTGGCGTTCGACCTGAGTCCCATGCCACCTGCGGGCCTTTGTGCTTTCTCTGTGTTTGCGCGTTGTGTTTCAGGCCTACTCCATCAGTGGCATGAGGTGCCAGCGTCATGACTCCTAGCGATAGAGTACGGTCATCATTCCTTGGTCAAGCAAGGATCCGTCTCCTTGGATGTTAGCACAGAACACAACATTACTGGTCATGGTTGCGTGCCTTCCTTGATGCAGATCGATGCAACTTTCGCAACGCCCATGGCATGCAAGCGGTGTGTCGCACTCAAAGCATGGAGGTCTAGGGACATCGCAAGAAGATAACCATGTAACCACGGTGCCATCACTGTGCATGTATAAGCCGCACCACTATCCATTTCACGTTCACAGAGAGGGCACGGGCGCGCATAGAGCGCATTTTGAAACCAAGCAACAACGCAGCCGATGCAGCTCTTGCACTTACCCCTCAACCAGCAACTGCACACCACCTACCACATGGCCCGAAACACACGCAGGTAGAGTCAAAAAGTAGGCTCTGATAGTTTCTGCTGTGTGTGAAAGGTTCTGCTGTGTGTGCTGTGTCATTCTTCTTGCTCTGTGTTTATTGGTTACAAGGTTATGTTCATGCAGATGCTCCTAGACCTCTGCGCCACTATTTATGTAATTTTCACACCCAGGTAGAAGCCATACCACAGCAGCCATAGCCACAGAGCCAGTGCCTGGCACCTGCACACCTAACTACCCCCCCCCCCCCTCCCCCCAATCCCCCTCACTCTTGCACACACCAAATCAACCCCCCCCCCACCCCTCAACGGGCCCTTCGCGTTGCATGTGCTACAGACCTGCTGCACCTGCATGCATTGTTGTAGGATCGGCATCGTTACAATCTGTCCATGCATGCATGCTTTCTATGCATGTAATGGAATATGCAAGGAACTGAACTTTATATAACGACACATGTACGTTCAAATGGTGATGTTTACCAGAAAGGTGCCGACCTTCCAGACAGAAGCTTCCATGGATCGGAAGAAGTTTGTTCTTGACATCACCAAGCTGATGGCATAGGCGTCCTGCACACTCGCTGTGAGGTTTCGTGCATACTGGCATTCCTAAAGGAATCCAAAACCAGTTCATGAGTGCCGCGTGAACCACATGCATGACACATAGTTGCGGCCGAGGAATCACACATGTTTCAGGCGTGGACGGTGCATGCACATCGCACTTGCTTGCATCCAATTAGGAAACTAACCAGAGAGCACACCTGAGCCTCCCTGATGAGGGTGCCTTAGGTAATGAATGAGTCACGTTCATTGGCAGAGCAGGTAAGTGACTCACATGTTGCAGGGCTCCTTGGTCGCATGCTCAGCGTCTGGTAGTATACCATGGTACATGTGCACATATATGCGATGGCCCTTTCAATCTTCTCTTCAGGGGTATACAGCAGGCCTCATGCATGCGCTGTGGCCGCGAACAATCCTGTCTGTTGTACAATATAAACTTTGTTGTGGCGGTTACACCAGGCGCTGTTGCTGTTGCTGCTGCGCCTGTTGCTACTGTTGCTTTTGCTGCTGCTGCTGATGTTGCTGTTGTTGCTGCTGCAGCTGGTGTGTCACACACTTTATGTCCTTTACCTACACTGCTGCACCTAGAGAACTCATGAGTTACGTCTCTTGATGCGGGTCTCTTGATACGGGACTGCTACAGCATTCAATTGCCAATTATTTTGCGAGGGTCTTCACAATCCTGCCTTCCTGCTCCACCTCATACTATCCAACATCATTGTGTTGTACATCGACAGTGTACAGAGGACACGACTGCTACGAAACCGACGCTGTCGATGAAGTGGCTACTGGTGCGACAGCGGAGGCAACTGCGGCCCCTGTAGCCACAAGTCTGGGTCGCGGGGTGGCACCCTGCTGGCGAGGGACGTTGCCGGTGCAAGCTTGTTCGCCTGGAAGCTTCTCTGTGAAGCCATCTGGAACGTTCTTGCACTCTGCAGTCTTGAGCCATGGGGGTGTGTAGGTGCTGGTGCAGTTTCTTGCAGCGTCCGGGGCTCTGACTGCGTTGAGGGCTAATTTTAGTAGAGCCTGGGGAGTTAGGGGCTCGATGGCTGGGCTCTTCTGAAGGAGCGCAGCTGTGGTTGCGGTTGTGGTTTTGGTTGTGGTAGGATTCTCCTTGAAGACTGTGGTGGAGATGAGCAGAGGGTCAGAGTTGCCGCCCACGCCACTCCGCAGCTGCCCCTCGCTGCCTGCCGGATCCTCTGTGGCTGGTTGTGCTTGCGAGGCTGCAGGCACACATGACACTACAGGTTTCTGAAGCTGCGGGCGCCGGACAGCGGCCAGGAAGGCCGCAGCGGTGTATGTGGAAGTGGAACCTGGAGATGTTTTGGTTGTGGAAACGTCCGGACAGGGTTTCTGTGGCTTAGGGGGCCCAGCGTGTCCCTGATGACCCCGAAAGATGTGGCGCGAGCAGAAGACGCTGCTGATGGAGGTCCTGGAGAAGAGGAGGGAGGGGTGGTGTGTGGTTGGGGCTGCGCGCTGGGGTTTACCTTTGATCTGCAGCGAGACAGGCAAGTGTGTAAAGTTACAGGCATATAACTCCACAGAATGGCTCATGTTACAGGCATAACTCCATAGAACGGCTCAGCGAAACAGCCAAGTTAGAATGGATAAACAGCAACATGGTGCATGCGTACACAATGATTGATGCATCAATTGCAGAACAGTGGTTTCTTGTGTGGAAAATCTACAGCTTTCGGCCGCGAGGGCATGTGACGCAAATGCATGTATTGCAGCGAGTGGTGACGCAACGTGACATGTGGCAGCATGACGTATGCTGCCAGCACTACCATAGATGAGCGGGTGCAGAGAATGTCACAGGTTGGGCCAACAGTAGGAAACACCAAAATCATCAAGCTAGCCCCCACCCCAACGGAGGGTGGCGTAGGGGCCTCTACAAGGGCAGGGTATGCAGCAGCTGGGGAGTGAGCTGTGAGTCACTGCTGCATGGGAGGAGAAGCATGTGCCTGCAATCTTTAATTCTACATCACTATCACATTCAGAAGACGAAATTGGTGTAGAACACACACATTAAATGTGTTATTTCTACACCACAGTTTTTCTTGTCCGAATGATAGTGATGTAGAAATGAAGATTTCAGGCACATGCTTAGTATAACAACAATTTATAATAGAACGACAGTTGAATATCCCAACAATTACTGTGGGGCCCTTGGCTGGGCGGGAGAGGGGGAGGGGAGTGGAGCACCTCTTGCCCAAGGATACCAGCAGCGGCACCCTGGCCATGTGCCGTGGCATAAGAAACCCTGCTCAGCGCTGCAGCAGATACCTCAAAGGAGGCGCTGCTGCATGCGGACATGAGCTCTGAAGTGGACTGCCGGGAGGTGGCCGGCACACAGGTGGGTGAGCAGAGGCCGTTGAGCTGGCGAGTGGCTTCGGTGCTGCCGCAGTCACTTGGCAGTAGGTTCGGGGGCGGCAAGGATAGCCACTGTGTTTGCAATGCGTCAGGTTGAGCGTTCACAGCGGGATGAGAAGAAGACGAAGAAGGGTCGGGGGAGTCCCTAACAGGCGCAGGAATCTCTCCCACAGAGTTTCTTGTGGGAGAAAAAGTGGAGGCGACAGCGTGCGGCGATGCTGAGGGTAGGTGCAGTGCTGCCCCCAGGATGGTGCAGCTGCTGCTGGTGCTGCAGGTAGCTATAGGAGTGTTACTGTCATGCAGGGTGCTTGTAGAACATTCCTGTGGTCTTGGGGGTGCTGCTGCTGGCGTGGGGGGGCTGCAAGCTCGCTCTTCGGTCCTGTCATCATCGCTGCAGTCTGGGATGTACACGTTCACATTCACTTTCACAGAGTCCTGCTTCAGTAACTCTGTATCGCTGTCGCAATACAGCACAGTGCTACTGCTTGGTACTGTGCTGCTCTCATGGTGAATTCGTAGCTGCACCTTGCTCGGTTGGACGTCCCCGAATGGGCGGCTCAGTGACTCAGTGACTGCCTTCTCCTCCATTGTCACCGTCACCGAATCTGATCCGAATCTTGTTGCGTTGTTGTCATCTGCTGATCTTCGAGACACCGACATGAGGGCCTGTGAGATGCTGTTGCTGCCCGCGGCCAAAACCTGTGACTGCGTCACGCTGAGGTTTGACGTAACCTCCGTTCCCTCTTCGGGCACCTGCGAGAGACCTCCCAATGGGAGCAACAGTTCGTTTACCGCGCTTGCGCCGCTTATAGATCTTGCGGCGCCTACGTAGACGTTTTCTTCGTCGTAGAAGTGCGTAAGCTGAGGGTTTCGGGCCTTGAACTGGAGTTCTTTTTTTACCGATGCTGCGGCACGTTTTAGAGCCTTCTCGCGTGCGCAAAAGCAACAGATTGCGACGGCGGCGAGTATGGCGAGTGTCGCTATAACTGCACAGGCAATGAGGACCAGAATGGCTTGGTAGAGCTCTAAATAAAGCATGGCGTGGAGGTATCCGCGGTGCTGAGCTCCTCAGGTGTGTCGACTGCTTCTCGCCTCCAGGACTTCTAAAAGGATCCTTCAAATTTGCTGCACTTTGACCTGAACACATTGCCGTAGTTTGCAGAAATATCTTTGACAAAGCGCAGAACTTCAATATGAATACTCAAAAGGGGTGGCACAAAGTCGATTCACCTACTTCATGGGTACTGTGGTGCTGCTTCCCGCTAGTAGCACCAACACCAACATCATCGTCAGGTTTGACGATGCTTGACTGAATAGATGAAGCTACTATTCAGTTCACACCCCACAATAGCTGCATTTCGACACCAGCACATAGACAGACTTCAGCAGCTATGCAGGTGGATGAATATGCATGCGCACATGGTCAGCTCACCTGCATCCAGCACGCCCCTAGATCATGCATGATGAATGCATGCATTCATGCATGCATGCATGCACGTATGTCTGCAGGGCACAGAGAGCTCTCCAGTCCGCCTCAGGGACAGCAATGCCTCAAAGTGTTGCGATGCCTCAAATTATTGATTCTCTGCTGCCTTGTGAGACCCTAGAAGCACATGTCTGTTGTTCAGTGCAGGCAGGAAGCAGTGGCAGGCGCCTGGGCAGAGGGGTGCGAGAGTGATGGAATAAACGCCCAGGTAAGAACTAACACTAAAAGGACAACAGAACAAAGAGCAAACCCTATTTCTAGTTCTACAGTCCTGTCGATGTAATTTCTTACTACAAAACAAAGAGATAACATCGACAGGACTGTAGAACTAGAAATAATATGAGTCAGCAGTAGGAATAGTGCAGAGAGCTGTACATGTCCAGACTGCAAGCAGGAGAAGTTCATCACGCAGAGGTACCAACACAAAAGAAAGCTAGCGAGCACCGCTAGGAGGTAGCAACACAGAACTGAAACTTAACACAACTGCAACAGGCCATAAAAATGCAAAACTAAAAGACTAATCGGGAACCACGCCATGCCCAAGAAGGGCTTCGGCCTCAGCACCCCCGAAGGGGTGGGACAAAACAGCAGCCGAACTACAGAACACGGAGACTACTAGCAGAACTACACAGCCCCAGCACACAAGCACCTGTCAACACTCTACCCCGACAGAGAGAATTAGCAGCCCAGGCATCGGGGCATGACCTTGCGCACGGGAGTGACAACGATAGTACATGCACAGCCAATAGCAACATTCTGTTGACCTTGGTGATGACATCGACAAGGGCGCTGTGGAACTGAAGCTAGTAAATTGAATCAAAGGAGGTAACGGGGAAGGTAGATCTTGGTTGTAAGCCAGTGCGTAGACTACATGTTTAGTAAAATGTTACTAAACACATGAGCTAGACGTGTATGACGATAGAATATATGCATGAGAACCCTGTTCTTGGATGCTCTGGCACCTGCAGGTAAGAACGGCAGACTCCGGAAAGCGGACCTCGACATTGCGGGTTTCGAACGCTAGATGGGCACTTGGGCACTTTTCGGGCCTGCAGGGAACTGTGGTGCGCAGTTATAGGTTGCTGTTACACGTTCGCAGCTGCTGGGGCCGTTGGGGGCTGCGATTCCACGCGTGGCCACGTCGCGTCGCTGCAAGCTTATGAAATCCCAAACCTCTTAGCATTCCTGCATGAGCGGTAGCTGCCGCGGCTGTGCTTCTCCGCACTTCACGAACTGCAACAGGAGCAACCTGTTGATATATTGTATGATTGGGAGCTTTCGCATCCGGAAGGTTTCTTAGGTAGGCTGTGTGCACAGAACGAACAGCCAGTATTCGAATCGTCGGCTACCCGCATGCACGCTTGTTCTGGGACGTGCATGCGGAGGTACAAGAAACAGCATTGAAGAGACAACCGTTAATGCTGTGCAATAGTTGCTCGTGTTGCCAAGACACGGAGCGGCTCGCTTTGGGTATGTTTCAGATGGGAACTGCGAATCCCATGCGAGACCGTGGGGACAGGGGCCTCGTGCGGTCACTGTTATTGCATGTTGTAGTTGTATTTGGATTCGGTTCTGGATCGCTAGTTGCTAGTGGTGCTCGGTTTCCTGGTAGCTCTGCCTGATGACCTTCTCCTGCTCGCCATTACTCCTGCTGCGAACCCAATTTCTTGTTCTACAGTGCTGTCGATGTAATCTCTCATGAGAGACCGTGACGCATGCGTTGTTTAACCGTCAAAACAGACAGAAGGCACGCGTACAGCCCAAAAGGCGATCAATCAAATGGAAGTCAACCCTGAACATCTGCAGATTCAAAGAGGAGCAGGCTCGCTGTGGCAATGACGTGTCAGAGGAACGTATGGGTACCCGTACGTACCCGCGGGTACTGCGGGTTCTTCAGACGCTCACGATTCTGCCTCCATGAAGAACTCGACACAAGTGACGGGCACTGGTCCACAATATCTGTTCCATATCGCTGTTACTGGATTCAACTCAAAAGCGCCTATATATTGCTGGTGGATTCCATTAATATTGCGCTTGGATGGATGGTAACGACCAGCGAAGTGTGCGCACGAGTGCTCCTATAGCTGCTCTGAAAGATATGTTACTGTGAACTCTACCTGAGTCTTTCACCAATTTAGAGGCTTAAAACTCCGACCAATGAGAGAAACGGCTCGGAATGGACGCATCGGTATACGCTCAAGAGATTCAGCAGCTCAGCTGAGTCACGCATCCAATTTAATACATCCACCAATGTAACCGTAGAGACACGTGCAACATCTCACCACAGCCTCGACCAATATGTTCGAAGAGACAGATACTGCCCTTGCAGGCATCTACTGTGCTGGATACTCGTCGTGGACTACGAACATTCAACTGGTCAGCCCAATGACGGATGCAAGCTTGTAATCTACACTTCCCGTGTCAACAGCTGTTCTTCCACATCCAAGCATGTACCATGGGCTTTCGCTCGGTACGTGCTGATGGCAGAGAAAGGCTTCCACAACACGAATGCCGTTAACGACCACCAGTAACCTTACATACATCTGCGCCTTGAGCTGCCAACCACCGCGCACAGCAGACATTCAACATATGCGAAAGCAGGTCATCATTGCTTGTTACAAAGGCTATTGACACATTAGTCGTGTCCCGAGAAACACGAACAGACATTCAGTACAATCCATATACCGGTAAGTGGGTAGCACCGAGACGACATGTTCAGAAGGACATCAAATGCAACGAGCCTGGCGTTTGTTCACTTGACAAGATGATACGCAGCTGATATACGTATATACGTTTACACGTTCCAAGGGTAACTGGTCGTTGCTCGCTGCAAGGGAGGACATAACCTGCCAGAACAAGTTCTGTCAACCTTCACGACATGGGAGAGCACTCACACTTCAAAGGCACCGGTAGATGTCACGAGCAAAAGAAAATAACATTGCAATCAATCCGTGACACAATGTTCCTGCGGTATGGACGCAAGGGCAACGCAGATGCGTATATCAATGTACCAGAAGAGATCCTCACCAGGACCAGTTCTCGCAAGGAATGGCAACCATGGACAGGAAAGAGTGGAGATATACACTTCAGCATGACGTGATTGAAGTAAATGACGTGATATGACTGCAAGCCTACGTGGTCTGTGGGCGCACCCTTGCTGGTGTCTGTGCTGGGCTCTCTGACAAGGCTTCTGTGCGCAGTTACAGTCACAAACTTGGCGTCGTTCGATTGTTCACATAACTAGCAAACTACTATCAGCGCACCAGTTCTGACCTGATGGATGTATCACAAGCGCCAAGCAGAGTGCGTGTTCAAGTGGGAGTGAGAATTATCAATGACAACCGTTCGTAACCCCCTGCCCACCCGAATGCAGGGGAAAGACAAATTCTGCCATTAAAACCATTCACTGAGGTAGGATTATCTACTAGGATACGCATGCACTGATTCACAACATTCGATACATGCATATAACTGTGGGCATGCATGGAACTGAAACCCTAATTGAGAACCAAGCTACACCCACTTCGGCCTCATCACCTCCACTGCACTGGAGAGGGATGCGGACAGAAGCCATGTGTGGTGGTTGGATTGACTCAGCCGTGGCCCGCTAGTGGCAAATAACTTTTGCGGGTGATCCCGGGTTCAAATCCTGGTCTGGTCAGAGCCTCCCCGCGCACTTTCTTCGAGCCTCCAAGCCGATGCGCTCAGGGTATATGGTGGTGTCCCATTTGTGAGCTGCATGAAGTCTTCCACTGTGGCTATGAGGAACAATCTGAAATGTATGTTGTAGCAGTTCCCGGATTGTGCAATAATGTATTTACATCCCCAGCGATCATTTATCACCAGGGTCGCTTAGTTAGATAGAGCAATCCTGAATAGTTGGTACTATATCTTAGGTGTGTCACTTGAAAAATTAAGCGACGCTGGTGATCACTGCCAGCGAGGCGAAATTATCGTCCAAGAAGAACACTGCAAGGTGCTGCATGCATAGACCGGGGCACCAACAACACAGGCGAGACAACACTGATCGGCGTTTCTTGAATCTTGTGTAGGGTTTTGTGCAGTGCATTTTTGAGTGACGGGCTGTCTGTCTGTGTGCGCATTTCCACAGAAGCGTTCCATGCACACATAGAACGCCCTCCACAACCCCCCAGAGCTGCCGCCGTGGTGCCGACGCCCGTTACCGTGGCCCCCCTCTCCACCGGGACTCTGGAGGTAGCCGCCCCCCCCGCCTGCGCCCCCGTCTCACCTGCCCCAGCTGCCCTCCTCCTTGCTGCCTATGCGTCCCATATGCACATTCCTTGCTTTCAGCTGTGTGGTTCGGTGGTGGCCTTCATGGAGATGCTCCTAGGCCTTCGCACCTAGTGTGCCATTGTGGTGCGCCACCATCGAAGAATTGTTCCCATAGAGTGCATGCATGCACCTTTCCCATTCAGCTGTACATAGACCTGGTTGTATGTGCTTGTGTAAGTGTTGGCTGCGATTGTCCTTGCCCAAGTATGTTGCAGGCCCTGTCACGAAATCTGAGCTAAACGAATCCATTACTCGAGGCCTGAGCCATACAGTACACGGTTCTGAATAAAACTTTGTTCCCTCCATTGTTAGCGTTCCTGAATGTAGACCATCGCATCTACATATCTCTGGTTATCTGAACAGCGCCAGATGTTTGTGGATCTTGTTGGCATTCGCTGCACCCGAAGTTGCTTAGTGCCATGCTGTCACAAAGTATCTGAGACCTGTTAATCGAGGTTTGTGCAGTTGTGACTGCAGCGAAGAGGTTCACGAGCACGGTGATCTGCCGCTTCATCGGGCTACTGTTTCATCAACTACTCTATGCTGACCCCACATCGATCCACAGAAAGGCCCCAGGTTAGTAAAGTGCGTTGTTAATGTATCCTTTCCTGGCACGTTGCCGCACTCTGTTGTCCAGAGTTTATCTTGTGCGCGAGAACCGGTGGCATCATGGCGCCACCTCTTTCCAGCGCCCAGTCGCCTCCGCAGCCTGCAGTCAACACCAAAACTGCAAGCCTCTAACAACTTCTGAGGTTCGCTTGCAAGTTCATGGGACCATAGATGACGGGCATGATGTGGGTGCTGCACCGCAGAGCAGCATGTACCATCGTGTGTTTTGGGACACAAACGCAAAGAAGTGGAGAGCGCAGTTGAAGCTGCCGAGGTATCTCATCGTCATACGGGATCATCATAGACGCCTTGCTACCGGTCTAGCTACCTGTCTAGCCTATTCATGCAGTGTGTGGATGTGTAGCAAATGTCACTGTCACACATGGCAGCACTCTCCTCACTCCAGTATGGCAACGTGCAGCACCCGTCGCATGAAGCATGTCGGGATTTTTACGGAGGAGCAGGATGCAGCTCTGTGTGCTGATGCTGCTGCACGTGAGGTTGGCCTTGAAGAGACCTCCATGAACTTCCCAGATGGTGACCTTCCCAGCAAGCGTGAAAGCTCTCGGGGTAAGTTCCTGGGCATCGTGGGCAAGCTGCACCTGGAAGTGTCTGAGCGTGCCATGGTGAGGAGGTGCTTGGAGGTGGTGTGCATTCTGGATGAGCATGGCAAGACTGTGGAAGCTCTAGCACAGCAGGGGGTACCTGCCCATGACCTCAGGGTGCGGGCCTGCTTTGCTTTCGTGTTGACTGTAAACCGCAGCTGCGGCCCCTGAATGATATCATATGTGCACTGGTGTGGAACGCTGTTTCACAATGTGAAGTTCACGGTGTGCAGGACGACCAGAACTTCACAGGGGTGTCTTTGATTGAAATACCGGTGCAGCGGCGGTGGCAGGCCACCATCAGCGTCAATGACCCCTCTCAGCTGCAGCTGGTGTGCAGCACCTCCCCCCTCCATTGCATGCCCACGCTCCAGCAGAAAGGGCGACTTTGCAACTGCCTTGTCATTCAACTTGCCCTTCATGTTCATGTTCTCTGCGCGTTCCTGCCCCTCTCCCACGCGAGCACCCCATGTGTCCATGCATGCATGCTGCAGCCCTGCACGTATGCGTTCTTTAGTTAGAAATAGCTGTTAACAGCTGAAGGAGCGTTCTGGTACATGCTGGCGTCTCACTATTTGTAACTCCGGAGTTAAAAAAGAACATACAGTGTTCATTGTCATGCCAAGTCGGATGGGTTGCAGAGAAGTATAGGAGCCACCATAGGCGTCTTTTCAAGCAGGCAGGCGGCAGGGCTGGCCTATGACATCGTGTGCTTTGTGGCAAACCCCACTAGGCGGCGCCCGCAGCCCCCCAACTTCCCAGAGCTGCAGTTCCAGGACATGCCGCACATGCTGGAGGTGCTGGAGCGCATGCGTGCACATGCCCCTGCATGGCAGCCGCCCCCGGCCCCGATTCATGAGCACCTAATTGATAAGGCAATGAGAAAGTTCTGGGCACATCGTGTTGTTCAGCAAGAGCTGTATCAACAATATTTTTCTAGGCACCAACAGGAGGCGGCATGACCCACCCCTCACAATCACATGGGCATCATGTCGTTGTTGGGGGGGTGATGGAATGCATGGCATGGCCTCCAACGCAGGGGTCTCTCTGTGTGTTGACATGACTGAGTATGCAGCGTGTTGCGGTCGTCGATACATGCCGGCAGGTGCGTGGCAGATAGTTGCATGAGGTAGTGGACGGCAGGAGTGTATTGTGCTGATGCATGTGCAGAAATTTTTTTTTTTTAGAAGGTAAAATAAAAAACTCAGCGCATGGTTCTAGGAGCATCTCCAAGAACAGAACCATGCAACCACTAAGCACAGGGCAAGAACATTGCCACAACACACAAGGAAGACCCTACCAGAGCACTCGGCTCAAAAGGCATCCAGCGAAGCCTCCCTCTATACGCACATACAGCACAGCGCAGCGCAGCAACGCCTCCAGAGCACATGACAAGATGAGGGCCATAAACACAGCCTGCAGGGGCGACCCACCGACCCCCTGCCGGGCGCACCACGCACCGGCAGCCACCGGCAGGCTTGCCAGCAGCACAGGGCGCGGCCGCAGGAAGCAGGGGGGTGCCGGCCTCGGTGAAAGGGGGGTGGTCGCCATTACAGTGTCAGCACCCATGATTAGCAAGAATGATACTGGGGTTGATTGTTGCTGGCTGTTCGCCACTGAATGCATGAACGGAATATACGAGTCATGACATGTGTAAGAATGGAATGTGTCAGAACGTTGCGGTGTCGACGTGCCCTGCATGAGTGGTTATAGCATCGGTGATGGTGCGGTGGAATCCGTTGCGCTCTGTCCAGGTGCCACGCCTGCAGCACGAATCGGCACTGGGCTATTGCAAGATGGCCACTGGGGGTGTTGCAGTGCTGGTGCATTGAATGTATAGATGAGTGGCATGTGTAACAACATTGAGAGGCCGCAAGTGTGGGGCGTATGTTGACTCTGGTGCGGGTCACACGAACAGGGAGTGAGACTGGCATCGACTTGCACCAGGTATGCACAGGCAGTGACCGTGCGGTGGTCATTGCATCCCTCTGGCGACAATCCAGGCATCAGTTGGGGGACATGATGCCAAACTTCCATTTTCCTCTGCGACCATTATCCATCGCTCCACTGGCATGCCACAGCACCACAACCACAGCTGGCGACACATGCAGTGGCATTTTAAGTATTGCACACACGTACAGTGCGCTCCAGAACCCCCAGCCCTGCCACCGTGGTGCCGTGGCCCCCCTCTCCACCACCTACTAACCTCCCTTGCTTGCAGCCTTTTGTTTCGGTGATGGCCTTCTTGGAGATCCTCGTAGGCCTTCGCACTTTGTGCGATATTGTTCTGCGCCAGCGTCCATGAATTCTTGCCATAGCGTGCATGCATGCAGAGTTCACGTACAGCTGTACGAAGACCTGGTTGTGTGTGCGTGTGGAAGTGTTGGCTGCGATTGTCCTTGCCCAATTTTGATGCAGGCTGGGTGAGACGAAATCCGAGGTGATCGAATGCATAACTCGAGGCCTGAACTTCGGCCTCAGCGCCATACAGTACACTATTCTGAAGACATCGTTGTTCACTGCATTTTTAGCGTTCCTGAATGTAGACCAGCGCATCTGCATATCTCAATGTATGGCCATCTGAACAGCGCCAGATGTGTGTGGACATTGTTGGCATGCGCTGCACCCGAGGCTTCTTAGTACCATGCTGTCACGAAAATGTCTGAGACCTGTTTGTAGAGATTTGTTCAGTTGTGACTGCAGCGATGGGGTTAACGAGCACGTGGATCTGCCGCTTCATTGGGCTACTGGTACATCAACTTATCTATGCTGACCCTGCATCCACCCACAAAAAAGCCCCAGAAACATACCGGTATTGTGATTGTATCCTTTTCTGACACGGTATCGCGGACTGTTTCACCAAGAGTTGATCGTGGGCGTGGGTACCAGTGGCAACATGGTGTCACCTGTAACCAGCGCCCAACTGCCTCCCCAGCCCGCAGTGAACACAAATCCTGCGAGCCTCTGACAACTTCTGAGCCTCGATTGGGAAATTATGGGACCATAGACGACGGGGATGATGTGGGTGCTGCACCGCAGAGCAGCATGTACCATCGTGTGTTTTGGAACAGAAGAGCCAAGCAGTGGGTAGTGGAGTTGCAGCTGCCGAGGTAATTACACGGGATTTTTTCATGATCATAGATCTCTTGCCACCTGTCTAGCCTGTTCATGCAGTGTGGGGATGTGTAGCAAATGTAACTGTAAAGCATGCCTGTATTTTGTGATGTCCTCACTCCAGCATGGCAACGCAGAACCCGTCGGAGGAAGCATGTCGGGTACTTTTCTGAAGAGCAGGATGCAGCTCAGTGTTTTGATGCTGCTTCACGTGAGGTTGGCCTTGAAGAGACCTCCATGAACTTCCCAGATAGCGACCTTCCAGCAAGCGTGAAAAGTCTCGGGGCAAGTTCCTGGGCATCGTGGGCAAGCTGCAACTGGAAGTGTCTGAGCGTGCCATGGTGAGGAGGTGTTTGGACGTGGTGTGCATTCTGGATGAGCATGGCAAGGCTGTGGAAGCTCTAGCACAGTAAGGGGTGCCTGCCCATGACCTCAGGGTGCGTGCCTGCTGCTCTGCTTGTGCTGGTGGTAAATTGTATGCGCTCAAACATCACACGCAATGTTCAAACGCGCAGCATGCCATCGTTCTGTACCTCTATAGTGCTTGCTACCAACAGAGTGTGCCCCAAGAAAACAAGTTCACAATGTGAAGTTCCTGGTGTGCAGGACGAAATCGATCGATCGATCGAACTTTCGATCGATCGAAAGTTCGCAGGCGTGGACCAACGGCCTCATAGTAATCAACAGCCCTGGCAGTCCCGCACCTGCGTAAAGAGCCCCTCTCAGCTGTTGTGCAGCACCTCCCCCCCTCCAGTGCATGCCCAGCGGCACCAACAGAAAACACGACATTGTATCTGCCTTGTCAGTCAATCTGCCGTTCATGTTCTCAGTGCCCTCACACTGCTGCCCCTGTCACTCACGAGTGAGACATCTGGCCACATGTGTGCATGCATGCTTGAGTTGGAGTCAGCTGAAGTGTCACCTACATGCATGCTGGTTTCACATCGTGAACTCTACAGTGCAAAGAACCGGAGAGAACTTATCTTCGTGCACATTTTGATGACTTGCAGAGAGGCAGGACTACCACCATAGGCTACTTTTTAAGCGGGCAGGTGGCAGGACTGGCCTATGACATCATCTGCTTCGTGGCAAACTCTAAAACACAGCGCCAGGAGCCCCTCAACCTCCCAGAGCTGGAGTTCCAGGACGTGCCGCACATGCTGGAGGTGCTGGAGCGCATGCGTGCACATGCCCCTGAATGGCAGCCGCCCCCTGCCCCGATTCATGGGCACCAAATAGAGGAGGCAATGAAGAAGTTCAGGGCACATCGTCTTGTGCAGCAAGAGCTGTATAGATTCGAAGATTCTACTGACCAACCTAACGCGGCATGACAGCTTCCTGCCTGCCAGCTGCGCAGCACAACGTTGGTGGGAGGGTTTGGGAGTGCACTGTAACGCGCCCAGCCCAGGGCCACCTGCCAGGTGAGCATGTGCTGTGTTCTATTGAACTTCAGCATAACTTCATGGCGGTCTTAGTTACATGCATATGCACTGTAAGGTATCATGGGTTGTATCTGATGAGTATACGACTCGGGTGCCACATACCTGTTGTACTGCGCATGTTAAGATTTGTTTTTCTGAAACAGTGCTTTTCATGGTATTATTGTTGTCCAATTACAGAATCAACACCCATGACTAATAACAACGATACCGAGGTGAATTGTTGTTGGGGTGTTCGCCCACTAAATGTATGATCGGGATGTGGAAGTCACAGAATGTGTAAGAATGCCGCGATGGTGACGCGCACTACACGAGTTTGGGATACCATCGGTGTTGGTGCGGGTCACCAGATAGAAAAAGAAAAGTACAGTAGCCGCAACTGGTAGGCGTCATGTCCTTCTGGAAGAACGTCAACAACACTTAGAACCCAACCGACAAGTTTAGACACGGTGCACTTACACAGAAGCATAGGGCCCTCCTGCCGGTCCTGCCTGTCTACCTGCGGCTACTGATCGCCCACCCCCCCCCCCCCCTTCCCACTCCCAGGGTCACCCAGGTCTTTGTCGGGGTGTCGGATGTTCATCGCCCCAAAAACTGGTTTCAGATTAAATTGGAAAAGTACAGAATACAGAACCTTTAAATGTTGCGCTATTCGGCCACCTGGGCACTTTCATTTCCAGCTCTAGCTTGAGGAGCACAGCAGCTTTCTCCTCCACACTTCACACGAGGAAAGCATTTCTTAGAAATGTGCTATTCAGCAGATACAAATGCAGCACATGAGGCCATATATTCCTGACGCCTGTTCTTTCTCCTGACAGATGATCAGGTCAATTGTGGATAGCGTGTATCTACTGAAGGACTGCACTAGTCTCATCAGACGTTGAACCGCTGTAGTTTTCTTGTGCGCATGCTCCGGCATCCATTCTTGCTTTGTGTAACCAGAAGAAGTTTTGATTACCATTCATTCTTGACATCTACAGAACTCACGCAGGATCAAGAAAATACACACTGGGCTGACTACTCTGTGCAACCTTTATACTACCCTGTCTCATCCCAATGCTGATCGTAATCTGTTGGTCTCTACATCAGCGCGCAGTTTGACCTCACTAGGCTGAGTCTCAGTCGGTGCCCCTTCATGGGCATTTGGGGACAGTTGCTGATCATCTTCAGGGGCTTTTTGAGCCTGATCAACAGACGGTTCAACATCTTCAGACTGATCCTGTTCAAGAGCTTTTTGAGCCTGATCAATAGGCGGTTCAACACCGTCAGAGTTGTCCTGTTTGGTGTCATCGGACGGATTCAAATCTTCTGAAGACAGCTGATGGACGGTGTCAACTGGTTCCAGGTCATAATCAGTCTCTTCTGCTATCTTCTGGCTCAGGTCCTCCTCATCCCGCTGTTCTTCAGTGTTAGGGTGCTCAGCAGCTATCCTTTCCATCAATTCACCACTGAATGCGTGATAAGGGCCAGGCGTAAAGTGTGCGTCATCATGGTACAACTTCTTGCGCTCTTCCATGTCGGGTTCCAGATCATGAAGAAGCTGGCCTCTGTTTATCACAGCACTGGGATCAAGGCCACATACTCTGGGGACGTGAAAATGATGTTCCGAGCCAATTTCCCCTGTGGAACTGCTGGCATCTTTCTTTGGAGTGGTTGTTTGCCAGAACACTCGGAAAGGATGCTCCCCGGTGAGGAACTCACAAACATGTGGCAAGTACGGGCATAGATCTCCCGTATGTTGTCCACAATCTTTTTCAGTACCAGTGAGCCACATACCATAGTTCATCAGAATATGAGTGGGTCGTACGTTATCCTGCATCATTATAAAACCAGTTGCATCCTGATGCACATGCCTGATTTGGGATGTAGGAACCAATGCTACACAAGTGCTATTCAGATTTCTGGCTTCATGTATCGTTTCAGGATGCAAAGATCCGTTCAGGTCTCCCAAAAGTTGATGGAAGACATGTAAGATCATGGTCGGGAAGTGTTCCCCATTATGAATGGATACAGGGAACGTACAGCAGCCTTCAATAAGGTCTCGAAAGACTGCTGAGCCTCATTCATGTACATCATGAACTCAAGATCAATGATCCGGCCCTGCACATGCCCGCTGGGTGTTCCTGAATCAGCCGATAGACACCTTATTGTCCTATCCAACTAAGGAGCGAATTGTCACACCTCGTCATCTTTGTATGTGAATGTTCTGTACTCGAAATCTTCACGTGTACAGATGCAGGTTGCTGAAGCATGCTTTGAAGTCAAAGCAGCAGAACTTTGCTTGTAGAAGGCATCCCAGTCTGAGACATAATAAAGATGCCCATACTCAACTCGTCTTTGTTCGGTTTCCTTGTCCGGACAGAGTCCATTCATAAGGAACGTGGCTAAGGTTATGTATTGGAACCTGTGCACTGATACCTGTGGAACTCCATGAAACAAGAAACATGGCAACGCATAGATCAGGTGTAAATCCATTCAAGCATATTAACCACGGGGTTTTTCTGAACTGGATCGCAGGTGGCAGTCTTTCTGTACGACGGGGAACCGGACCTGCTGACAGAGTCCCCGATAAACAATATCCTCGTCCCATTGAGCATATCAACGAACCTGCCATGCTGTGAAGGTTCCGCCGTGGACAGAAACGGACACCGATGTACTGGCACCTCAGGTGTCCTTGACGGTGAACCAAACACATCAGAAATGCACAACTCAAACAAGAATCCTAGTAATACCCATGTCTTACACTTTTGAAGCCTCAAATATTTCGATGATAGTGAGACGGATAGATCGACAGTCAATATCATATTGCAGCATGATGTGGCACACACTTGCCAGTGGATGTGCTGCTGTGCGGGAGAAACATGATCAGGTCCATCAAGCCCGAATATGGAGTATCCTCTGTGCCAGTCGTACGCCGATGGTCCTTTGTTGGAGTGCTGGAAGTTACAAGACAAAATGTTCCTGCCAAAAAACACGATTTCCTGTGCGATGCCATGGCATGTCATGGTGCCCGATCTAGTTCATTGCGGACTGTGCTCTATAGCCAGTGACCACATCTGTCTGGAACTAAGTGCATTGACCGATGTAAGCTGCTTGGTGTAAGCCGTTTCGTGAGAGGCTCAGACACAGATTCCGAGCAGGAAGCAGTGCTCTGCTCTTGAACCGCGTTTAGTCGCGTGTACACAACGAAGGCTTCGTACTTACTTAGATTCTGTTTCAGGTGCTATAGGTGTCCTCCTGCCTGAGGCTCATAGAGTTTGCCGGGCGGCGTTCGGTGCTGCTGCCCCGTGCTGGAATAGGACGGGGCATTCACCATGTCCGCATCGTATCTATTTGAGGATGTATTTGAAGTCTTAGAGGCGAATCCAGATGGCAAATTCTTTGATAAAGGTATGAGTACTTCACTGCACGTAGGCATCTGCAAAGTATCACGGTGCATGTTCCAGTGATTGTTTTGAAGCCGCTGGGGTTTTTGTGCTACGTTTGTTCCTCTGTTCGACACAGTCTGCACATCCGAGACGCTGGTTGGTTGTTTCTGACTCCAGCACGTCCACACCAAGACGAATGTGCAATGCTGAACTCTGTAACTGCTGCAGTGATTTCCCACGCACATTATGTTACCCAGATATATTACACAAATATATCTCCCTAAACAAAAACGTACTGCAGAGAAGGGCCCTTCAAAACTTCCTCATACTTAACTCACAACTCACCCACATAGTGCACTGTCAGCGGCACCCATGACTCTGAAAGCGGTTCATACATGCAGTTACACGGTACAAGTGCAAGAGCGAGCTGTACACAGCAGACTTGACCCTGGATGTCAACTCCAGCATCTACCCACTAACTGTTTCAGGCAGATATACCATGCGACTTTCTATGACTTTACTCCCGGATATCAGCCTGCAGAAAGATGAGTATGATGCGGTACGCATACACCTTTATAGTGCCTCCTGCTCGATGTTGTGAGCGTTTTCTTAGATGATGCACGCAGAACAACACACCGACACATGTACAACGCTCTGTTGAAAGCCTGAAATGCAGTTCCTGGGCAAGAATCAAAGAGCAAAACACCTGAGAAGGTGCTTCAGTGATTAAAGTACATATCCAAAGATGCGAATGTATATGTTCATGCTAAGCTGTGTCATCTTGGTTCATTCCGAATCCTGCAGCACTGGTCGAATCCTGCAAAAATGTTGTACTGCTGCACAGGAACTGCTCCGAGAAAGAAATCCGAAGCCTTCAATGATGGATGACTTTGATTATGTGATGCACGGGAAAGTGTACAAGCTTGATCGGGAGCAAGGCCGGGGACAAGAGCATCAGCAATCCAGCATACGAACACAGGTATATATATCGTTTGGCGGGTTGTTGTGTTGCCTAACAGCAGACCACGAGAACCTGCAGTCCTTTGAACTAGATAGTATGGTTTACCTGCTTGTCAGAAGGCTCTGAGACTCCCCTGAACAGCGCACTGACGTATTGTTCGTCCAAATAGCAGTGGATCCACAGTTTTGTGTGGATCCAGGCAAACACAGCCAGTCCATGATTCGGAAGTTCAATTTTTACTGGTACGGAAGCAGTGGGTTTTCTTTGAGAATGTGAAGGGCGTGGTCTGGTGTGGCAGGCTACGCATCAGCTTGCAATAGATGCACCAACCAGGCAGTATCTTGAAAGGCAACTTGCAGCCTTGCAACACTCGTTGTTTCTGATTACTTTTAGTTGTTGTGTATGCAAAGTATGTAACACTTGTCTTAGAGTAGATGCGGCAACTTCGCCATCTGTGTTGACAAGCAAAATTGCTGAAGACGCTTGCATGCAACCTTCCGGACTGTGCTACATCCTGATCACTCCACCACACCTGGTGGGGGTTTCATGTGTTGGCAAGGCAGCTTCTGTGGAAAGGTTCACTGGAACCCTTCATGTTGGGTAACCTAACTTGGTTTTTGCCAGGCCCAGCGAGAAACCTTGTAAGCCAACTGAGCTGAACTCAGAAGCTAAGTTCAGTATGTCATCGACGATGTGGACACCCATGCGGGTTAGCAACAGACCATGCACAGGCCCGCCAGTGATCTGAATTCTGCCCCAATTTCACTTCCGCCTGCTTCTAAGCCAAGCACCTAGCCTCGCACAGTGCAACGCGCAAGATTAGTGAGAAAGACTATGCCATTCTACATACGATCATCTGTTCGCTGCTTGGTGACGGCTAATGTAGTACTCTGCCGGTGCAAGAACGTGGGACCGCACAGATGTGCATTGCAGTGATGCCGTAAGCGATGCAGTACAGAACACATGTTTACATGCGTACGTTTTGACTTGCTCATGACGCTGCTGCTGGCAGCTCTCGCGCTGCTCTTGCTCCCCTCCAGAGCAACAGTCGTGCAGCTGGACACGTCCAACTATACTACGTACCTGCACGATACTTTGGACCCGAAGACAAATGTTGCGATGGAGTATTACGCTGGCTGGTGCCCGCACTGCAAACACTTCGCTCCCACTTACGACCTTGTGGGCTCGCATTTCCTGGACACAGAGTCTCCCCAAGTGATAGTGGCGCGTATAGACTGTGCTCAGAACGTAAGCCTCTACCTTTTCTGTTTTGAATCATCGACCTTGCACGATGACCGGCGTACTTGCTTCCTGCAGCCGCTGATATGATGTTCATCCCCAGAACCGCCTACTAGGTACACCTGTTGGCTGTCTTTTGCGTGCAAGTTTCTGTATAAAAAGATAGCTGATTGTTTGACGAACATATAATACATACAACGGCACACATATTGTCTGCCACAGTCTGCTTGCCTGCATAGCAGTCAAGTGAGGCCTGGAGGCTGGTCGCATTCATCTCTTCTGCGGATTTTATTACCGTTTCAATGTTTGGCATTGCTTTCTGGGAATCATGGCGTTTTCTGCAGAGCGGTGTGTGCGCATCCATGGAGATTCACAGCTACCCAACACTGATGTGGGGCACTGCTGGAGGCTTTATTGCTGCTTTTGAAGACAGATCTGCGATCAAGGAACTTCACTTACCAGAGAAAGAGCATGCAAAGAAGGTGGAGGATATCGTCAGAGACATCGAGGTCTTCTTCAATGTGCCTCCAGTTGAGCTGCTCAGCAGTAGTTTCACGGGTATTCTGCTCCTACATGAAACACGTACTAATGTAGTCCGTTATCAATTCAAGTTTGAAAGTACCTCGTTGAAAGCATACGTCGTCAACCATACATACAGTGGTACTATATCAGGCCACCTGATCCAACTTTCCTATGGTACAAGCCTACAGGGCAATGTACGTCATATTCTGTCTTGTTCCTTTAAATATTATGATCCTTCAGCCTTCAATGAAACGAAAGCATGTGATTGGAGATTTCGGGCAGTGCACCATGCAGGCTCACAACAGGCACAGGGGATAGATGTGCAGTCTGAGAAGACTCTAACGGACGGTAGTCATCAGATCGTGTCAAATTCAGATAGCGGAGGCGCTGGAGAAGACCTCACAGGTGTCCCATCTCTCGACCTTGGCTGTCACTATTACAGCACTACACACGTCAGTGGGAGCCTTTCATCGCTTAGATTTATACTGAAGTATCCAACTGCTGACCACTCGACGTTCAGAAATGACCTTCGAGATCCAGTGTGTTGTTGTGCAGCTGTCTGCATCTCATACAAAGCCAAGCCTTTCGACTGCATGGTTGTTTTTCAGCACTTCAACATCTGCTCTCAGAGGTCCTACTGGTCTGTAACATGCCACTAAAAGGTGAAAAATGCTTCAGTGCACCACATACAACAATGTCTCGCTCCCCGAGCTTTGCCTCTGTCACATGTGCCCCTGACATTTCTCCACTGCCTTGAAGTTCTTGATTCAGATTAACGCTCGTTACGTTATTCAACAACACTTGATCAGCATATGCAACAGCCAAAAAACTCGATCTATTTGATGAATTGCTGTCATATTTGACGCACCCATCAGCAATATGACCGTTCTACAGGTGTAGGTGGAGCTACACTAGGCAGGGTAGGGGATGGTGCAACAGGAGGCATTGCAGGTGAGGATGAAGAGTCACTGCTGCAGGCAGCACAAGACAAGTCCACAGCGCCTCGCTCAGACATCCGTGACATAATTGCAGCTACCGTTCAGGTGCTTGCACTTGTTCTTACTACAGTTCCTCTGCTTTGGTGATGCGACTCTGCACAAGAACCAGACAACTCCGCATATAGGATCCGCCATGATCCTCAGCTTTCCTGTCTTTTTTCCGTCACTTTTCTTCCTGTTTCGATCACCAGTAGCTTGAATACCTGCTGCAGGTTGCACGTAGAGGTTAACGTTCAGCGCATTACAAGGAGCAGTCTCTGTTTCGTTCTAGTACATTCCGAGTCTCAAGCCGATGTTTCCATTGTATATCAGTTGAGAGGTAACTTCACAGGGAGTTCACCCCTGTTGGCATTGTGCTGTTCTCCGTTTGAGTGCATTGATGGATGCTTATTGTGCTCGTTGTTTCTGGCTATCTGGGTTCCAGCCTATTCACTGCCTCTCCGGTTTTTGACATACTATTCCAGTTCACCAGAAGTTCTTTCACGCAGTTTCTGGCCCCAGTCGACGCTATTCGCTTGTTCTTGAACAGTACATTAGTGTTGCTAGTCTCCTGGTCCAGAACACTGCGCCCAGCACCCAGCTCACCTGAATGGCGAGTGCACAGACCATCCTAATGTATTTGATATATTTTTATCATGCCTCCGGACCTTATTGTCTGTCAAGTATTTCCATTCCTTTCAGACTGTGACCCGCAACGAGTTTTGCACCTCGATTCTGAACTTACATGTATAAATTTTCAGCAAGACATGCATGCGTGCAGACATACGAAGAAATGGTTGGAGCAGATGGCGCCCTTCACCTGCAACGGAGCCAGTTTGTGGACTTCTGGACGCTTGTCAGACAGTCCCACCCTGTTCAGGCCTGCCGTACCGGCGCGCGCACCGTGCTCGCAAACATGGACATCTGGTGGCCACAAACACCTGGTGGTACCCCCCCCCCCCCCCCCCACCTGATCCCCCTGATGTCCCATACCGTAGCAGCAAAAACCATTAGAACTCCCAAATTGATGTATCGGGACCTAAAATCCCAACAAGTACACCTGGGAAGCCTATCACTTCTGCTCAAGTGGTTCCAATATTGAGTGCTGCCCCTGTTCCCCCCAAACTTGGCTCCGCAGTGATAATTTGGCCCCGTTGCACCCCATTGCTGTCACAGCCAAACATGAGTGACAATGCCAGCTTCGGTTTTGTGGCTGCGTCTGAAGTAACCTGCTGCAAGCCTCTGTGCGGCCATGCTTTCTTCTCATGGCTGCAATGAACTCTGCACGACTGCAATGAACTCGAAACACGTCAGAAGTAACAAACAGCAAGTGCAACGTCCTCACTTCCGGCAGAGCTTCCCTACCAGGGTCTACTTTAACCTTCTAACAGCCGACCCAACAGCCGATCGGACATCCTTTGTGTGACGAACTATTCGAGCATAATGGCACCACAGTTCGCCTGCAGGTTAACCTGCACGTTTGAGCGGCAGTGAACCTAGTAGTTGATGTTAGTGTGTATGCATGCAGGGGCCGTCGCGGCGGGGGGCGGAAAGTGGGTCGCTCCGGCGGAGATGCGCGCGCTGCCGATTTGCAGCGGCCGGCAGCAGCCAGCCTCCAGTGCCGGGCAGGTGTACTACTCCTGCAGAGGCTCCACTCCTGACACTCGTGGATACACGTGTGGCTTGTGGATGCTGCTGCACTCTCTCTCTGTCGGGTGTGCCTCTGCGTTTATGTGCCATCCCTTGCACACTTTCATTTTGTCAGTAATCATCTCTCGAAGGCTGAGGGGGGGGGGGTGGGGTGGGGGGGGTTGTCCATCGCAGTTCGAAGATGCAGCATACACGCATCTGCGTGTGGTACCAAGCTCTGACTTCATGTGGTGACTACTGATTCACACGGTGAAATTTACAGTAACATCCGGTTAATACGAACCTGTTTAATATGAACTGCTGGATTATACGCACCAAACGCGTGAGGTCGAACAGCATCCGTACATTGAAATGATGCTGGTTATTCCGAACTTCTGGATAGTACGAACCTAGTCGGTGGGGTCAATTGGATGTGTATTAACCAGACGTTACTGTAGATATGTTCTGCTCCAGTTCAGCATATGAGTTGTGGTTTAGTGTTCGCTGTGTCATCATATTTGGGTACCTTCTGGTTCCTTGTGGGCCGGGAGGGTGTGTTCTCGTCCCTTGCCTTCAAGGGTGCTGATGCAGAAGCCCTGATAGTATATCAACATTCCAGGTAAATTTCTTTTGTGCCCTATTACTGCCGGTTGCATCATCTTTATATATGCTGTTTGCAGTGCTATCCACACCCCAGTGTCTCACTCAAGTTGGGTGTTGCTGTGTGTGCCGTCATCTGAAGGGGTGTAAGGAGGGGGGGGGGGGGTGTTGGGGGGGTGGTGGCCGTCACCTGCAGCAGTGTCCCAACTGCAACTTCAACAATGTGAGATGTCCAAGGTAAGCACAGTACGGTGCAGGTCTTCAAACCCTCCACCAAGTCTGGACGGAGCACGAGCACCCAATCCTTTCATGGTAGGTCTTCGTGTTTTCATCGAAGAGTTCTTCATGTGCGAAGAATGTAGAGGCAACTTCCTGACTGCACTAAACGCCCCTGCTGCAGCCGCGGTGGTCACCCGGGACTCTGCTATAGAGTGGCTTTGGCGCACTCACAACGATGTCAACACTCGCCTTGCTGCGGTCTGCTCCCCCACCCTTTCACGGCAGCTAGCTTCAAAGCTGCTTCTCACAGTTTTCTGTGTTTGTTCGCTCCCTCGGATGCTTGGTTTAGCCATCCTTAAGCCTGGCAGCTCGGGTTGGTATTGTTTGATCCATCTGAGCTGCTCACTTCCATGGATCACGTGCCAAAGGATTTGATAGCAGGAACCTGACTCAAGCTTCCATGCCCTTTGGGTTTACATTGCACCATGGTTCCAGGTCCTTGCATCAAATCGTGTCTCATATAGTATTCCCTTGAGTTTTCTTGTCGTTTACATGTGTTATATAGACGCTGACACATATGCACGGTACTGTGCTTATTCGTACAGTGCTGAATTTGAGGGTCCAGTACAAGAGTGGTTACATCAACAAGGGCGCGGTCATACAGCAGAGTGCATGACCAGGAATATAGGAAGCGCCGCTAGTGCACCAGTTTGTAGTATGCACCACAGTATGTAGTAATACAGACTAGGTTCGGTATAGTTGTTTGTACCTTCACAACCCTCAAAATCAGGGAAAAGTCAGCAGCCCAAAGAACCAAAAAATTTCGAATACAACAAAAGAACCACCACTTCGCTCAGACGTCACAACAGCGCCATCACGAAAACGGTACTGTAGTTAAGGACTATCATGCAGGTGGTACTACTGGTAGAGCATAGGCAAGCACCTGAACAGCCAGAAGCAACTAACACAAAGCAGCCACCACTTCGCTTGACTGAACCCCTGAATGCTCCAGTTTCCACTCTCTTAATAAACAAAAATATGTTCATTGCAGGAAGAAGTAGAAATGGAGACAGGAGACCCGGAATACCCCAAGCTGGACTTCCCAACAGATCTGGAGTGCCCCCAATGCCGCAAGTCTGACGGCAGCTGGGTTCAGACCGAAGTACTGGCCTTCTTGAAGCATTTTTACGGCCCCGAGCCCCGCACCGCGAGTACCAGCGCTTCCAGCACATCTGTTTCCTCCACAATCGCTGCCACCTCAGAATCCTTGCGAACAAGCCTGGATTCAGTGGCTTCACGTGGCTCCACCTCGCAAACAGCTCAAGGTGGCGGCGCAAAGGGTAGCGGCAGTGCAAAAACGGAAAGCGCTGAGGAAACGGGGCAGGCGGGGGATGTGGGAGACGCCGGGGGATCAGCACAGGGTCATAGTGATGGTGTTGATGATGCCGCGGATAAGCGGGGGTCGGTACCTGGAGTCAGTGGGGGGTTGGGGATTCGCGGCAAGGGGGGCAAGAGCATCGGAAAGGAGAAGAGGTCGTGGTGGAGCTGGAGGACTGTGATGTGGATGGTTGGTGGCTGGTTCTTGTTCTCGATGTTTTTCAAATGTCGATGGTGCGTCGTTCAGTATATCTACATAGTGCCTCAATGCGCTACTTTTTCAGTGAATGTGTGCATTGAGCAAATGCACACAGTAGTATCCTTTTCAGTGCAAAATTCGAGACGAAGATGTGCTACTGCACAATTCATGCAGTACCAGGCATGCATGGAGAGTGTGAACAGCATGCGAGCATCCCTGCTGCCTGGATCTTCGCCTGAAGCAGTACATGCATGCAGGCGGCGGCGGCGCCCACGCATGGGCCCAGGACCTCCTCAGCACACCCTCCACAGCGTCCTCTGACGGTACGCCCCGTGGCTACCGCGCTGGGTGCTGCGTGCTGCGAGCTACGTAGATCGCAGCACCGCGGGTGGCTACGGGGGTTTGTACACTCTTCCGGGTGGGCTGTATTCAGGAGGAGACTCCCTCCTGCCCACACGCATGTACAACAAGTACGCTCTCTGCCCCCCCTCGCCCCCCCTCCCTTTCATTGGATTTGCAAAACTGGTTCGCATGTTTGCCATGTTTTCAGGACAGCTTTCTGTAGACATAAGAAGCTCTGGCCGGGTTGTCCCTGGTGCGTTTGATGTTGTCATCCCCAGCCTCGCCCTGACACCTGTAGTTTCTCCAAGGCAGCACTTTAGGCACTCCAAGCATTTCGAAGCACAGTCATTTGGCAACAGGAGGCAGTGCAGTGCCGACCTTGAAGTCTGCGCCACCTGTTGTGTCCTCCTGTTGCGTCCATCTGTTGCACGTCCACCTCTTGTAGCTACCTGGTGCGTCCACCTCGTTTAGCCACCTCTTGTAGCGTGCGTGGAGTGCAGGGGACCGACCAAGAAGGAGGATGGCGGGTTCTATGATGTTATGGACGGGGGCCACAGCTACGGGCGGCTATCCTCATCGTCGTCGCGCTCAGACGTGCGCTCGACCATGTACGCGATGGCACGCCACTCCAGCGGCAGCAGCCGGTGACATCGGTAGCCACTGTGTCAGTGGCGCCGACGACGGTGAGCGGTGGGGCTGCCGGCGATAGGGATGGTGCTGATTGTTGTATGTCGAACGTTAGGGTCAGGTAGAAGAACCAATGTCCTTCATGAGGGGGCTGCATGCAACTGCCCTCCCCCCCTAGGCCCTGTCAGATATAACAAGTCACTTGGAAATGCATGAGTGAGGGAGTGAGTGTGAGACTGAGTGTGCCCGCCTGATGGGGGTGCAGTTCTGATTTGTAGCGTTGATGTTGTAGTTGCACAGTGGAATGTTTCTTGGCTTCTGCACATGTCCACGCGGACCCTGTGTTATACTAAGGTACTTTAGCGTCTCGATGCCAGTTGTAAGAGGCCTGAGGGCGCGGC
Source organism: Ulvella scutata (assembly GCA_032359135.1). Taxonomy (NCBI): domain Eukaryota; kingdom Viridiplantae; phylum Chlorophyta; class Ulvophyceae; order Ulvales; family Ulvellaceae; genus Ulvella; species Ulvella scutata. The sequence goes on from JAUMHD010026795.1 coordinate 34,943, forward strand.
AGAAGGAGAGCGCAGTTGACAGTCGGGGATTGAAGTGTGCTCTAAGTTTGCTCATGAGAGCTTTGATTTTGTTTTCTCAGCATGTTTCGGGGGTTTCATCATTTTTGTGAACCGCGATACCATCAAAATCCTATAGTTGATCAAGGCCCTCACAACCGTTCGTGAACTAGGTGTTCACGAGTTCAAAAACGTGCTGCTTGCATACATCGCTTCTGAGCAGATCCCTGTTGATCTTGAGAGGTACACACACGACGCATCAAGTTTCCTACATGCATCAGTGATCTGGGCATATGCGATGTTGCCCAGGCCTGGGGCTGAGCCATGGATCAGGTAACCCAGAACTTTGCCAAGATGGTGCATCTTGACGAAAACATTAATGAGTGGGTGTGGTTGAGGGGATCGGTGGCTCCTGAGGATGGAGTGCTGGCAGGGTGCAGAGGTCAGGAGCTCCAGCTGCGACTATGGTTTCAGCTTGCAGCACCTTAATACAAGAAGACCAATCGTTGTCACCCCCCCCCTGCTACGCGCCCGCCACGCACGTCCACCCTTCGTAACCTCTTAGCCATGATGCAGGTTCACAGTTGAGTCCAAAGTATTCCTGTATAATTTCTTGCCTTGAAGACTTGACCATGCGACAGCACCGCTTAGATGTGGGCTGCAAAGGATCTTTCAGATGGCTGCTTGATGGGGAGGGGCCGTCATTGTGAAGCTGCAGGGCAGCTTCCTAAGAGTGATGACGTGAAAGCAGCTGGAAGCTGCATGGTGCGTTGGTAGCACATCAAGCTAGCGGATGAACATGGACAAGCGCAACGCTCATAAGCACGAAAGGTGCATCGCAGCAAAGCATCTGAAACTGTTCAACCTCGTCCTAGTGTCTGTACCGGCCAGTTCTTCAGCTGATATGTTCTTCAGCTGATATGAGTTCCGGTTTGGAGACAAGGCGTCCGCGTGTTTCCGGGCCCGTTGCGGTATTCACCTCAGCGAGGGCCTGGGCCAATGCTTCCGCATGGTCGTGGCGCACACACAGCGGCATACGGTGGGGCAGCTGAGATGTGGATACGTTTGGGCAGGTGCATGGGAGGGCGGGGCTGGGCGCCAGGGGGCTGGCGGAGAACATGCGTCGGGTTGTGGCAGGGGTTCTGTACCGCTACGAGCACGCGGTCCAGCTGGGGGTTGGGTTGGGGGACCGCGGTCGGCATGTCTCACCCTGCCGGTGCCCACAGCGCGCACGCGTCTTCCATCGCTCGGGAAACCCACTCCTACCCCTGAGGTTTGCATGTGAAAGGTGCATGTGAAAGGTCCAACCTCCCCCCCTCTTCCTCCTGCGTCTCCTCCTCTTGCGCGATGCTGTTGAAGTACTCAAGGTCCCTGAACACTGAGAAATGTAGCGCTACATGTCCCAGTGGTCAGGGACCTTGAATACATCAACAAATCAGCCTCCAGCACCCCCTCTTCCTCCAGCGCCCCCCTCCCCAGCTGCTGACACCCTATGCATTCCTTCTACAGCCTGTGGCCACGGCTGAGTGTCTTCCTGTTGGGGTTATTTGCGGGAAAGTTACCACTAGACATTGCTATCCTGGTGTTGGGGCGAGGGCGGGGCTGCTTTTTGGCTGCTGCTGCTGAGGCTGACGTCTGGGCTGGCTCGCCTGCAACTAGGGCTCTAAATTAGCCGGTTAGGAATCATAAGCGCGTGCGTCATGCGATCTGCTCAGGCTAGCACTAGGGAGCCTGCTGATGCTCACTTGCAGGGTGAGGGTGTTCTTGATCCGGC
>JAUMHD010026806.1:0-36709 GCA_032359135.1 Ulvella scutata
TATTTTTCCACCCCCCCCCCCCCCCCCCCCGCCCCCTCCCCAACAACTCTTGCAAGTAACTCTTCCGGATTCTGGCATTCCAACATGATAATAGGCAACGTGGCAGAAAACAAATTCTGGTGCTATTCACAGGAGGGGGACCTCCAGGTCACAATAGATGAGATCACGGCGTTGGAAGCATCAGCAGTGCAAAGAGGTTCCACTCGCGAGACGGAGCGGTCTCAGCTGCAGGTGCTGCTGTTGCTGCCTCCAAGCACTTTCGCAGCCACACTGCAACGTGCCCGATTCAAACTAATCATCCTGCTTGCGCTGCAGGAGCAGAAACTCAGCAGCACCCGCACGAAGCTTGAGGAAGCACAGTCACTGCAAAGCACGTACCACAACATTATGAAGCAGATGCACGCAGACCAAATAATCGTGTCCAAAGATATAGCAGACCTGGAGCAGGCCTGTAAGCAATCCGAGAAGAGAGTTCTAGTCCTGCAGAAGGAGCTTCAGCAGCGTGCAAAAGAGAACAGCGTTGCCGTGCCTGCAACCAGCGCTGCCCTTGAGGGCCTGAATCAACTCAGGTGCGTAAAAAAGACATCTGTACTATGCTACGCTCTACGTTTCATTTCTGCTATATCTATAACCCTCGCTCTTTGCACACAAGAAAGCTAGTGAGATCCTTGCTCCCTGGACACACTGTGTACATATAACTCACAAGCGACACAGCTGCAGGTCTTTGAATGAGGCAGCAATAGTGCAACATTCACATGACATTGAGGAGCTCTTACGTTCTTGTGGGCTGAGTGAAGAAACGGTGCGAGCCACTTCATCGTGCCTAAGCACACAACCTTGGGCTCTTCTCTTGACTTTCAAACCCTCACACCTTCCAAAGCAGACAACGGTGCAAATCAGGTGCAGCTGTCCCACGCAAAGGAAGACATGGCGGCGGCACAGCAGCACCTCGAGGAGGTGGCCGCAGCGGTGCAGTCAGGGGCACAACATGATATCGATATCGACAGCGCTGTCAGTATTCTGCAATCTGTTTCAGCCATTGAAAGTGCAGAGGATGTGAAGAATCTGATGGCTGCCCAGCTGGAGATGAGGGCTGTCCTGAACTGCGCTCTGCAGGATGGCCAGGGCAAGCTGGCTGCTTTACGACTGGAGGTGTGTTTGGTAAAGCAGGCTACATCAAGGCTAGATACATTTCATAGCAGACCGCTTTGGTGCAAAGTGTAGCTGCTCCTTCAAGTGATTACGGCAGGCGCTTTGGCAACCTGGTCAGTGCTGGTCATTCCTGGCCATCCATGCTGGCAACAAGCATGATTACGTGCTGTCTCAAACTGCACCGAGTTGCAGGTGCAGGCAGGGAATGATTCAAGGCAAAAGGAAGAACAAAGTTTGGAGGGAGGGGTTGTTACTGGCCAGCAGCCAACAAGCAGCGTGGGGCAGGAGTACGAGGCGTCTCCTTCAGGATGTCCTCATGAATCTGCAGCTGTGCAGGAGCCCGCAAAAAGAAAAGTCGCTGTAGATTGTGCTGCAGCGTCACTGGAACACTTGTCTGCTGTGTGTGGAACCGCAGCTGAGGATGGGGGTAACACATGTGAAGATGCACCAGATTCGAGCAAAGCTCATGAGGCTGTTCTTGATCCTGTGATGCCAAGGGGTGACTCAAAGGTGTGCTGCAGCATGCCGAATCACTCCCCAGCAGCCAATCCATGTGGCTGTACACAACAACACTTGGTCGCATATTGGCAACTTCAATGAGTGATGATGTGACCATTGCTAATTTTGGTAGGAGGCAGGCTATTAGATTCGATCCTTTGCATGCTGGCAGTCCTAGCAGGACAGGGCTTGCACTTTCCAGGCACAGTGCTGGTCGTATCTTTGGGAATCTCGTCTGTCGCATTTTGCAGGGGGCAGAGTTAATGAACGGCAATGAAAGACCAACATGCCCTGATTCAGCTGATTTTCATGAACTTGAGATGCAGTCTGAAGCGGGCTGCTGCCAGGCTGCGCCCAAGACGGGGATGCCACATAGTGTTGGTGTTTGGGAGAACAACGCAGAAGAGCAGCCAAGTACTCAGGCTGCTGTATCAGGCAAAGAAACTACAGGCCTTGGGCTGGCAGCTCTAAATGGCGTGTGTGAATGAGCCTGGAGATGTTCATGATCCAGCACATCAGATTTGACAAGCTTCGCCACATATTCCAGGCATACACTGAAGATGGCACCCGTCCCGTACACGAAAACTTGCCGTGAAAACGTATACATGCACATCAGGTGATAGTATTGAGTTGGTTTCCTGATTCTTGGTAACGCCTTTAAAATCAGTGAACCAATTCCCGGTCGAGCTTTTGGTGTTGTGCAACATGGCGATGGCGTTGACCTGCGAAAGCAATTGCTCAACCATGGCATGGCGGCCATACTTTCGATGGAATACACTCCAAGCCGTTTTTACGACAGCGTGGTATCCCATAGGACAGCATTGTGACTCGAGCCTTTGAATTCGTGTGTTACAGGTACAATGAAACTGCACAGATAGCATTCTGATAGCATGCAAGATAGCATGCAAGCTCCGACACAAATCTGATGTCTTTGAACGTGTGCTTATCACGCTGCAATGTCGCGAGTGACGATCCGTTATCCTGGGGGCATGTACACTGCTGCCCCTGCCACACTGCACCGTTGTAAACCCATGTCTACTGCCATAACCAGGTGTATGCACGCTTATGAAGAATTCTGGAAGCATGTCATCCCCAATGCTTCGTGTTGTGCAGGTGGGAGTGGACCGGCCACATTCAGCAGAACCTCAAGATGCACCAATTGACATATGTTCAGATGCCAGTGAAAACAGTGATCACGAGTATGACAAGCGTAAAACGCCTGCACTGAGGATCCTTGAAGATGAGGAGGACAGCATCTCCAGTGAGGAGCAACGTCCGCACCAGTCACCTAGCAAGGACGTTATTGACCTCCTTGACGATGACAGTGATCCAGAGGATCACGAAGATGAGGACGAGATTGAGGAAGAGATCGAGGACGATGACTTAGAGGTGCTTGTCCCAGGTCATCAAGATGTAAACCATGCAGCTGATTGTGTATACCACAGCGGAGCATGCAGGTCTTGTTCCAACCGCAACCTGTCCATCCAACCTCGGCATCAGAGCCCGTGCTCACCGCTGAGGATTCTATCCTTGATCCAGTATCAATAGCGCTGAAGTATGCTTTCGGTTTCTCCGCGTTTCGAGGGGAACAGCAGGTGTGTTTGCTGAATCAGCCTCTCCTCTTAAAACCACTGTTCTATGTACGAGGACACTGCCCAATCATTCTATCATCCAGAAAAAACGCAGAAGGAGTAAAATCAGGGAATGGACACAGGTGATGCCTGCATCACAGATGACCACATGGTGCAGGACATAGTGTACTCAGCACTGGAAGGGAAGGACATTATGGTGCTAATGCCAACAGGTGGAGGCAAGAGTCTGTGTTTCCAGCTTCCTGCAGTGCTCAGCAATGGTATCACTGTGGTCATCACACCTCTCATATCCCTCATGTATGACCAGATTCAGGCGCTGCTGCGTGCTCCGAATGGTGGCATCCCTGTGACGTATCTCAGTTCACAGCGCAGCATGCAGGCATGGTCGCTGCCTCTTGATGGTCCCTGTTCTGCATGCCTGCTCTGCAGATTTCACATTCTTCGTGACTGTTGCTGCGTACACTGTTATCCCAACAACACTAGAACCCTCAGATGATGAAGATTCACCAGAACCGTGCACGAGGGGCGCCTACGTGTGTGCAGTGCAGTGCACTGCCGTTCCCTGGTGTAGTGAGTGAATCAGAATCAGCAAGAAGCATGAGCAGGCATGAATTTGCCGCAGCATCCCAGAAATATAGTGGCATTGCACTGTTTTTATCACAAGGCGATCATCTTTCATGGCGTACTTGGTGCGCATGTCACTGCTGTATTGTCTGCCACTCTAAAGCCTATTGCAGCACGTCTGCAGCAGGCTTTGCAGCCGCAGGTGTTCTCTGAACACCCAAGCGGTGCATGTCAGCGTGCCTCTGTCAGTCCTCAAACAACTGTGACGCTCAATGCAGCTGTACTTGACTCTGTCTTTCACCATGACTGCCACGGTGGCTATGCAGGGCAGGCGAGACGTCTTCCAGGAGCTCAAGAAGGAGCACCCAACGATGAAGCTGCTGTACACCACTCCTGAGCAGCTGCAGAGCAGTGAGGGTCTGCTGGAGTGCCTGCAGGACCTTAGCAGAAGGTGTGCACAGTATGTGACTGCTGTGGCCGACATGATGCCCGCAAACGCTTGAGCTGCTTTGTCGATCTCCATGTCCACTGCGTATGTGGAAGCCACATAGCGTGCCATGCTGCTTCTCTGTTTGGCCGTTCTGATCTGTGTCAGAGCGGTTTGTTGGATTGGACTCTCAGCCAGAACAGTGTGACTGCGGCATCATGGCCACCCTGCTGCCCTGCTGCCTGCTGCCCCACACATAACGAGTGAGGTGTGCTGTTGCAGGGGGAAGTTTGCAAGGATTGTGGTTGATGAAGCTCACTGTGCGCACCCCTGTTCCTCAATTATAACAACATGCTGGCTAGTTCGTTGACAAACAAGTGCTTGCTGTCGCACAGCACCGAACGTGCAGCTGCCGACTTCAGCAGCAGTGCCCGGAGGCAGTTATGCCCGGGCAGTGTGCTTCACATCACCGTATTGCTCTGCTGATAAGAAATTCTAGGTCAGATCGCTGGCTATGTACGAGTGGAATGAATGCCTGAACATTGGTTGCAATTCCATAACCAGGCGTGTCTGTGCTGCAGGTGTGTCCACATGGGGCCATGACTTCCGGTGCGTGCCACTTCTGCCTGCTGGGGGTGGTGCATGTGGCATGGGTGGCAGGCTGCATCTGATGTTCTCAAACATCTTTAGGCATCAGTCATGGCCCCAAGCTGCATTCTAGGAACTCGTGCGTGCAGCACGGGCAGCACATGCCCCTTACTGCCGACTTTGCGTAGACAGGAGACACCTGCGACAGCTCACTGGCCTAATACACACGAGTAGGGCTGTGTGCAGGCAAGACTACCGGAAGCTGGGAGCCTTCCGGAACAAGTTCAAGGCAGTGCCGTGCACAGCGCTGACGGCCACCGCCACAGCAGAAGTCCGAAATGACATCATAAAGAGCCTGCATCTTGGCAGGGCCCCAGCAGGCTTTAGCCAGTTCCAGCAGAGCTTCTTCAGGAACAACTTGACTCTTCGAATCTGTGCCAAGCCCAAGGGGCAAGCTGGCTTTGCATGCTTGGTTGCTTATGTCAAGAGTATTTTAAGCAAGTGCGTTTATCTTCATTTCTATGTTCTTTCCCACGTGCTGCCCAGTGGTTCCCGTAGACGCTTTTCATATTCCGTGCTCTAACGTTTTTCTCTCTGAAGTGTGTTCTTTACCGCTTTGTTCGCGTTCTGACGGTGACAAAAAGAGTCTCTCCAACGTCTGTAAGCGTATGTCCTTTGTGGATGAAATGAGAAAGAACGGTTGGGGAACCCAGATTGCCCGCAGACTGGGTTGACGCCCGAGTGCTTTCTTCTGGGATGCCATACTACAGCGATTACCGAGGAAAATTGTCACCCGGAGCGTTTTTTCGTCAGCAGGTCATCACAAAGTAACATGATGGAACGTGTCATCCATATAATAGTATTCTTTCGCTCGCTCCGCTCGCCAACTTCATCGCTTCCATCACGTTTCGGCTGCCCGTTTTGCCCCAGTTTTTAGCGTTTCAGACTCTTAATTTTCTCACAAACTTTCTGTTGCCGCCCTCTGAAACACAAAAAAACGTTTCCTTGCATGTAAAAACGCTTATACGGGAACCACTGGTGCTGCCCGGCCCATCCCACACTTATGGCAGTGGCAGCTGCAAGGCATGCCTGCATTGTGCTCGGATCAGGTCCTACAAGCATTTTATCCAACAGGATGGCATGGTAACTCCAGGAAAAACTCCAAGAAGCTGCACTGCTGCCTGAACTAGTGGCACCTCAGCCCCACCTAGCGTCTGCTGAAAGCCCGGGCTGTCATCATTTTACCTGAACCATCAGCGCGCTGCTTGCAGGCACCAGCGGGGTGCGGCCATCGTGTACTGCGCCTCCAGGCAGCAGTGCGAGACCGTGGCAAAGCTTCTCTCCGTGAACAAGGTGCCTGCCTTGCACTACCATGCTGGAATGAATCCCAAGCCCCGCAGTGAGGCGCAGCAGAAGTGGCAAACTGGTGCAGCCCCCCCCTCCGCACACGCACACACACGCGCTCTCCTGCAGCCTGCTGTCACTTGAGCCCTTGCACTTACAAGCGGGGTCATGGAAACGGTTAAGCTGTCCTTCAGTGCTTAGCACAGTTATGCACACATTCTTGCTGTTGATTGCTGCTGTTGCTAGTCGCGTTGCACTTGTGCATGCTTTCCGAATATGCAAGCACTGTGCGCAGGCGCCGTGCGAGTCGTTGTGGCTACCATCGCCTTTGGAATGGGCATTGATAAGCCAGACGTGCGTGCGGTGGTGCACTGGAGCCTGGCATCCAGCGTGCAGGGCTACTTCCAAGAGATAGGGAGAGGAGGCCGCGACGGCGCCCCCTCTGAGTGCACCACCTTCTTTTCCACTGCTGACGTTGCCACACTAAGATTCTTGATAAGAAAACAGAAGAAGAATAAGGAGCGGAGGGAAGAGCAGCTGCAGCAGGTGTGCTGCCTGCTGTGGGAGCCTGTACCTGCCAGCTTGGTTCAGAGTTGTTGCCTGGTGGCACTCCTCGCGAGAGTGGAAGGCGATGATGCATACACCAATATCTTCCTACATGTCAAGATCACACATCAAGAAATCTGTTGTTTAAGACACTCTGCAAAGTTGATTGATGCCAGGAGCTGTCAGTGTGTATCGGGTGCGCGGCACCTTGGTCGAAACCACATCTCAAGCCGGTATCGTGTGCAGATGAGGGATCTGTGTTTGATGCAAGAAGGCTGCAGGCATGAGTGCCTGCTTCAGTGTTTTGGCGACTCTTTGCCAGGCAACAAGTGCAAGCACTTGTGCGACTTGTGCCAAGGGAAACGACATCCACTGCTTCCTCCTATCCCCAACACAGAAGGCCGAATAGATGAAACAGTGCTCAACAAGCTGTGCACACAGTGGCCGGAAGTGCAGCTGCCTGCAGATCCGAAGAAACGCAGAAAGGAGGGTGGGGGAAAAGGGTCCAAGAAACGACAGAAGAAGAAGACGAAGAAGGGCAGTTAGTGATCTGGCGCATTAGCTTGTTTTCGTAGTGTTGTCTGATATATTTGGAGTCGCTACTGGGTGCTTGTTCACCCACTGCCGTTTCGGCTTGTAGTTGGAGAGCAGGCTGCAATTTTCACCATCCAGAAACAGTTACTCTGATCCACGATACCTTCAGGGACTGTCCCTTTTACAACATTCGGCAAACCATACCAAGACATATATATCCCATGAGAATGTGTACAGACGAAACTACTTCCAGTTCCACGTTGCCGTGTATTGTCGTTGTCACAACTCCCAGCTCACTCCCGTCCCAAACAGCTGGCTGACCAGAAGGCCTGGAACACGTAACAGTGGGAATGAATTGCACACTGCTGCAAGTCACCACAGGTGTAGCCATTAGCATCCATATGACACAAAGCACACACAGTCTCTTGTGTACTGTGTATGTCGCACCGTCCAATCAGTCACACTGCTTTCAGGTTGATCGCTCAAACAAGTTATTCTGTCCCCTTACACATGTCCTATAAGCACCACACAGGGAACCATCACCCGAACCAACTTGTTGTTTCTCTGGAACACAGTATGCTCCAGCTGATGCCCATGCCTGTGAAGCCGATGCTTTTTAGATCTGTTTCATACTTTGTCGAAGTCCCAGTGCTTCGGATTCCACCTCAGGCTGCAGGCCAGTGCCAGAACTTTCAGGCATCATGATTTCACTGTTGGCTGAATTGTACACCTGGGTTTCCGGAGAACCGGTTGCAGGTGCGCCAGCTGCTATAGCCTCAGTTTGATTACCAAATGCATCCCAGAATTGAGTGCTACCCAAAACTGCTTCGTTTGGTGAAGCATCCATGTTTCCTGCTTTGCTACGAGACTTTTTTGTACGGGTATGCTCCCCAGATGACTTTACGGGGGATGTGGAGGGCCGCGCAAGAGTGGAGCGAGACTGAGGAGAGGTTCGGTCCTTAGATGTGCTGTTGCTTATGCCCTCTCTGGTTTTCTTCATCTGAGTGTTGTGCTTCGACAAGTTGTAAAGCAGTTCTGGGTCTCGTATTGTACCTGCCTCTCGCAGGCCGCTTGTTCCAACGGGAGCCTGCAGGGTCAAGGATGCCTGCACAAGCTCGGACTTTAAACCGACACAAAGGTAGCGACAAAGTTCAGAACCATACTGCAAATCTGAGGTGGCTCTAGCTATGGCAGCACTAACAGCTTGGGATGACCACAACGATGTGCATGAAGTGTGTGCCTTGCAGCACATGGCATATTGACAAGAAGTTAGCCTGCTGGTCTGATGTCCCTGTTTGGTGCTTGAAGCAGGAATGTGGCACACCGAGGTCTCAGAGACTTTGCCAGAGTGTCCGAGTGATGCACTGAGTGGCGACTTCTTGGTGCGCATGCTCAGCGGGCCTGTCTTCTGCATGTGGGCGGGCATGCCGTGATCGTCCGCTGCCTCGCACATGAGCGCCATGCGTGAATCGCTGATGTTCCTGGGGTACTGAGCCTGTGCTGGGATCTCTGTGGAGTAGGGCCCAGCCACTGAAGCGGTGTCCATGGCAGATAGTATTGATTCGGAGCGTTGAGAGCCCGCGGAAAAAGGAGATTGCGGGGCTGCGTACATGGGCTTCATGTAGGAAGCATTTGCTGCATCATTGAAAACTGGGAAGACCAGCCCATTCTGCCCTGGCAAGAGAAGAGGGCTGGCCCATTCAACCACCTGCAGCATCACAGCAGTAGCTCCTGTCAGGGGGTTTCTGTCAGCATAGGTGCAATGATTCCAGTTTGGGAAGATCATAATGGTGGTTTTCTGTGGATGACTGCACGGCTGTGGTGCTGTGCCCCTGTTGAGCGAACACATGCTGGAAAAAACACATGAGCAAGGAGTGGGTGTGCAATGGCCTGAGGCAGATACGCACATCCTTGTTTGCTGCGTCTCGAACATGCTGGTGCATGCGCCGCATGACAGAGATATTCCCGGCCCTGCACGCAACGGCAGGATGTCAAACGCGAAACCTGAGACAAATCAAGTCTTGAGGCAGACCTCGGACTTAAGCTGGCAAGCTTTCTGTATACCGCTCAAAAGCGCATAATAAACAAGCACATTCGCATGCCTCAATATGTCTGTTGACAAGCCGCACAACGAGAGCATCTGAGAAGATCTGAGCACCGCATGAAGTGATGGGCTGCAGTTCATGCAATGGGGTCACTGCGACCACAACCAATTCTTCGATGGGCCGGGGTGGAACACAGAACAAAGGTTCCTAACGCCATTGCGCACAAGGCAGGACACCATGCGGCACAAGAGCGTGCCAGTAGGACTTTTCAGCCATCTTCCGCTTACGCTCCATTTTTGCTTTCTGCATGATAAAGCCCTCCTCAAGTTCCCGGGCCTTTTGCTGGCTTTCTGCATCTATCTGCTCCTGCGTCTTTTCAGTTTGAGGGCCACCAACACCAGCCCGGGTACCCCAGGAGGTGACGTGCAGCGAGAAGAGAGCGTATAGCTTCAGGTAGGCAAAGTAGTACTGCATGGCACATTAAGCTGTCTAGTTCTGATCTCCGGTTGCAAGGATTTCAACACCGCATAGATTCGTTGCTGCGTGCACACCTGGTATGCGATGAAGAAGGGCAGGTACGTGATGTCCTCTGCAGCACACCAAAGGTGTCAGGCAGCAGCTTCACATACTGTAGTTATATATGGATGTTGAAACGTGCATGCATGTATTCGTATGCATGCATTTGTGAGACATGTGAGAGTTCCGCAGGCCGTGCACGGTGAGCAGTATGTGAAGGCCAACATCTGCAGACTTGGAAGGTTGAGATTCTTTCAATAATTACTGGTAATGGAGCATAATTTGGTGCAATAATACTGCCTGGACATCATTTTCGATACCCACAGCGGGTGCCCCACATGCATGGTGTGGTAGTCAAGCAGACCAGGCACAACACGACACACCCAGAACACATAGGCACACTCTGCAGACTCTACAGAAAAGGGCAGCAGCAATACGAACGCAGGCACAGAATTACCTGTGCAATTACTACTGGACAGCACACAAGTACGACATCAACAGGTGCATGGCATCAGCGGACGCACCGGGGCAGCGGTAAAAGTGACTGCTCATGCGGAGCGTGCGGGAAACCATGATCCACAGAAACCAGATGCATATGGCAGTTGGGATCTCTGTCCATCTATCAAACTTGCGGATCAGTGCCATGGACACAATGAAAAGGATGGGGCCCGACATGAGGGTGAAGGGGGACACCATGCGGTCCACCATCAGCACTGCCTGCAGTGGGCGCTCTATTAGCTGCATAAGCGAATTGGCCTGGTGTGCAACTGCGCACAAGAACTGCTAACGGAGAGCAGAGTGCTATATATGAGGACAGCGCCAGTATGGAATAAGAATTTCAAGGCAGCAGGATGGAAAAAGAAACTGTTGTGATACACATGGTTGGAAAATATGTGTAGGATAGCAGCTAGCAAGTGTTCTGCGCCAAGCCTGTAATGCTCTACCTTGTCAGCTACGTTGATGCCCTGTTGCGAAGTTGGCAGAGTGGATTCTGCAGCATACCAGACGCCCCACTCTTGCTGTGAGCCTGTGGACTCTGATTGGACATCATTCATTCAGGGTAAGGACTACGAAGAGAGCTGGGAACGTAGTTGGTGACGGAAGTCATCGCATAGGGCAAGTTAGTTCAGTGCATGAGCTTGACTACATTCAGCATCGCCTGGCAGCACTTCTGTGCACTCTTGCAGGCACCCACACCTGCACAGGGTAGCGGTACCAGATGTCACGTTCAAGAACGAGGGACTTGAAGTCAGAGCGCCAGGTGTTGCGCGTCCACCGTAGGATCTGCACGAAGAACTTGTCATCTGCCTTGAAGGTAGTGGCCAGGGTGCACTCTGGGCACACTTGCATGTGCATCTTCCAGCCTTGACTGACTAGCCATCTGGTCATGTATTTGTCATCTCCAGAGATGAGAGGGTACCTGCATGCATGTTGCTCTGATAGCAGGAACACCGGTAGGTGTACACCTACAACAGCATGGGACTACTTCGAGGCAATCGGTTATCATTTAACTGATGCTGACTGTTGTATTCGCACAAGCACTAAACTTCTTGGAGATCCCTGCACTTACTTGTGTACAGCAACAGCATATGAACCCCAGAGGAGCGGCACAGAACCGTATGCATGAAGAATTGGTGTGACCATACTTGTTCATCCATAGCTCGTTGCAGAAAGCAGAAGGGAAGCTGTCAGTGAGGATGCGCTTGTGGTAGAGGGCAGTGCGTCCCGACAGGCACGACACTGAGCCATCATAGAACGTCGACGCGCACGCCTCCAGCATGCGGCCAGACAGTCGCATGTCAGCAATGCGCTCGTATACTGTGGGCGGCTTGGTGAGGTCGTTGGGGCGCATGATCTGCGACGAGCCCGTGCCCCCCATTTTTGGGTCATCGAAAGGCACCAGTAGCCACTTGAGGAAGTTGGCATTCCAGATTGCATCATCGTCGGTGAAGCAGACAAGGTCAGTTTCAGCTGCCCTGATCCCTGCATCCGGCAGTCGTAGCTTCTAGTACCAACAAAAACGTACCGTCCCTCAAGGATCATTGCGAAACTCAACGGATTCAATGAACAACGCAAGTGCACAGCCACACAATGCACTGACAGCATGAGGGCTGCTACCTGTATGACCGAGTGCTCAATTGATGTGAAGTCTCGCAAACATGGGATATTCAGTGAAACATTTCTTCGGCGCAGAAGGGAAGGCATAGTCAGCAGGGCTAACTTCACGCAGCACACCATGCATAAGCTGAAATCGTTTGTGAGGCTTCTCAATTCTAAGCACACGTGTGATGCTGGCTGCTACTGAGGTACTTGCAATTCGCTGCAGCTCCTTCTGTGTCTCCTCTCCGGCAGTCACAATGATGATCTCAAAAGGTTCATTCAGGAACCAGCTCCGCATAGCCTCGTGCATGGCTTCCTCATCCGTATCGATCGTTGGAATAATGAGGGTGACATCAGTGGTCTTGTGTTTGTTGTCATGTGTGGGAGGCCTGGGTTTATACATGAGGAATCCAATCACACGGAACAGAAAGAAACTCCACCGCCAGACACCTGAACAAGGTTTTCAGGTAAAGGCCCATGCTCTGGCACCAACTGTGTAGTACACAGACCCAAATGTTATGCGTATAACACACTCATGCACATTTATTCATGCTGCTCGGAAGATACCATTACACAGAGACAGGGGATAAGGGAACCAAACCAATGATGCCCAACGGGATAATGGCCGGCAGGGCATCTTGAACGGCCCCTGCCCAGCCCTTGTACATACTAAATACCATGGTTCGATGTGAAGATCGATTGCCTTGTTTGCTACCTGTATTAGGTGTGGGTCATGAGACTGCCCGAGCGAACAACTTCTCTCCCACTCTCGCCCGTTCTGCACCTCGACAAATCTGATCATATGCGAAGTGATACACTTTCAGCTTATTTCCACTATCAATCTAGCGTATTGTTACGGTTCCGTTGCTTATTTCGATGCAGGCAGCCGAAGCCAGCCTGCTTATTGCTGCTAACAAGTAAATGTAGCGAAGAAGAACAGATTTGTCTTTCGATGTGGTTGTTGATAAAAACATCTGCTGGTTTGGTTGCCTGCCGCAGATTCGAAAGGCGCATGCGCTTGAATCTAAACCAATCTTTTCATGAACTGGCCTAAAGTCAGCAATTCAGAAGCATTGTCCCTCAGTCACTCTGCGGCGTAGCTAAGCGTAGAGTCTATGCCTTTTCGTTCTTTTGTCGTCGAATGAGCCTTTCGTGGTGGCTCAAATGTTGCGAAACCCGTACCATGTACGAAGCCCGCGTATCTCTGTGTCGCACACATTTCAGTGGGACTGAACAGTGCTGACCCAAAGACACGGGGAGAAGTGGTGGCGCTTGTTTATTGGCGTGCTGATGAAGGTGTGTGACTTGTCAATGATTTTGTCACACACCTCACTTGCCAATTGGTATCCTCTCCTTCACTTGCCACTTGGTGTCATCTGCTTCCAACAGTTCACCAAATTTACAACATCAAAGTTCCCAAGGATCAAGTGATGTTTTTGTATGAATTTATTGCAAGTTCACAGTCGCTGCAGTCCTGTACACCAGAGCCAGCCCAAACGCCACGGAACATATGCTCCAGATCTTCACGTTGCTTTGCATCATGAGTTTCTGGAGAACCCGTTTGCGAGCATATGGAGTCTCTCAAGGCCTCTGATCAAACGATGCAGCGCCTGAAGTTCTCTGTCTTGTTACAAGCTCAGAGCACTAACCCCGCAGCATTCCACCACCATCTCCCCTTCCGCCACTGTACATTCAGACATTTTGCTGTGACTTTTGTCATCTGCCTCCGTGCACAGGCGGCGCCAACGCTGCACAGGAGCAGCATCGCTGCAAATGGACTGTTCTTGTGCAGCAAATGAGATGTCAGTGTCACAGCCCATAACGGACCAAAGTTAAGAAGTGTAGCTATCGACGTACATTACTGGCCGTCGTTGTGTCCGATGCGAAGGCGGGGCTTCAGAGATACGCAGGCTGGTCGCACGATCATGTGGATGCACCGTCTCGTTCGAGTATGGCAGTTCACCTTCTCACGCCTACTCCCGATTAGGACTGGACGCGTTACCGGCTATAGGTACCATACATCTCTTCCACACTTGCGCCTAAGAGTACAACTTAGGAAACTGTACGAAGTCTTGACGTTGTCTGTTGCTGTCTCGTCACGATGGACGAACCAGACTCCGGAATCGAGCTGCGGCCGGACAGATGGGCGAAAGCGATTCAAGATGCTATGCCAGCGCTCATTCCGTTGGGTATTGTTGGTGCGATTCCCCAGACATGTTGCCTGCACTGCGGTACTCATGGCGAAGCTCAACACGTACAGCATAGACTGTTTGCAAAGAAAGTCCTACACCAGCCTTTAGTTTCCTCTGCTACGGGGCTCTGCCCCTTACCGATGACAGTTTGGCGTTGCTTGTGTGCAAAGAGTCGTTTTCAAACGGTTCAAGCGCGTTTGAAGAGACACACTCTGTCCGTCAACAGAGCATACAAACACAGAGCGCACGAAGTTGCTCGAACTCTTTTAGAAGAAATGTTCTGTTCCAGCGTTGTCTTTTCGTGCTTTTGGTGCTAGCACTTGCTCGTTGCTGGCGCCATACCTGCGCACAAGCTAGTATGCGTGACCATATTTAAGCGAGTACATACATTCGAAGAGCATCTACCATGATGATGTTTGTTTTGTGTCCTTCCGTGTTACATGTTTGGCAAGGCTCTTGTCGGGTGGCCAGCATACAGCAAGCACACGATCGAACAGCCCTATGTAGCGCTCATTATTCAATAACCAAATTTATGTATGGAATAACGAGTATCAAGGATTGCGTCATTTACTTCGCATGATGGGCAGTGATGGTCGTGTGGTTGCGTCTTCGAACAGTGCAAGCAACAGGATCCAACGAGACGACAAGCACGAAAGCAGCTGATACAAACGAGGCCTTCAAATTTCTTGGAACTGTGGCCATGGACTGCCTGTGTACTGGAAATTATTGTACGGCAGCAAGCTTTGCACATCAGCAGGCTTTGCACATCTGGGTACACCATACGTATGCCGCGGTCTAGGGCCCAAAAGCGCTCGAAGTATATGCTTCCTGCTAGCTAGGAGATAGTCATCTCAGCTCGGCTCACCGTGGACCGATACCTGGGCCAACCTAACTAGACGAGCTCCTATAGGATCCTATCCACACCTGCAGCCACAGCGGCCATATAGCAGAGCATACCATGTGCAGGTGTGTGGCGATGGACCATGTTTCTGTTTCGAGTTATTGGCTGGCAGTTATACAGAGCCCAGCCTCCGACGGCCTTGGACAAGTTCAAGACTGAGGATGTGACCCTCATCATCCCCACCATTGACACAGACGAAGAGGCCATGCACGAAGCTATGCGCAGTTGGGTCCTGAACGAGCCGTACGAGATCCTCATCATTACGGTAGGAGAGCACTTGCAGAAGGAGCTTGAACACATTGCCGCAACATCTCTTGCCGCTGACATCACGCGCGTGCTGTATGTGGAGAAGCCAGCTAACAAGCGCATACAATTGGTCCATGGTACTTTCTCTACCCATTTTACGGCACTGCATAGAAAAAGCGCCCTGGAACTGATATTCACAACGCAACTCCCTCCCCCCCTCCCCCACCATAGTGCGGGGGGTTAGGGCGTAGGGTGGTATGCATGCGCCCATCAATGCAATCAGATCCTCATGATCCGCTGATCAGAGCATCTGATTGCACTGCTCCTTTGGACAGCAGCGGCATGCAGTCACATGCAGTTGTGGTTGGGGCTGCGCACGCCAAGCTGATACCTTGGTGATGGATATGAGGCTGCACACCAGCCAAGACTGAAAAGATGTACGCGTGTGTGTTGTTGTGTGCAGGTATGAGGGCATGTCACACAGATCTCATGTGCTTCACTGATGACGATGCTATCTGGAACGCAAATTTTCTGAAGTGGCTACTGGTGCCGTTCAACGACGACAAAATGGGGGGCACGGGCTCGTCGCAGATCATGCGCCCCAACGACCTCACCAAGCCGCCCACTATGTACGAGCGCATTGCTGACATGCGACTGTCTGGCCGCATGCTGGAGGCGTGCGCGTCAACGTTCTATGATGGCTCAGTGTCGTGCCTGTCGGGACGCACTGCCCTCTACCACAAGCGCATCATCAATGACAACTTCCCTCAGGAGTTCACTGGCGAACTGTGGCTGAACAAGTATGCTGCTGCGGCTCCCTTGCTGTACAGTGTGGCGCTGTTGGTCTGGTCATGTGCTTAGTCATCCTGGAGGTCTGGTCGTGCCCAACTGTTGTGCGGGTATGCCACACCGCAGCCTTTCAGCTTTCCTGGAAGCAGCCAGTCCTCCAAACAGCATCTTCAGAGGATGGATCTTCTGCAGATTTCGGTATGAGGTATGTTATGTGGCATGCGTGCCAGTGCAGAGCAGACCGTGGTAGACACCACCCGCCCCGCCTCCACCCGCCGGGGAACGGCCTGCGCACTGTGTGAGTCCTTCTGGCAGCTATGCAGGTACCCACTGATCTCTGGAGATGACAAGTTCATGACCAGGTGGATTGTGAAGCACCACTGGAAGATGCACATGCAGGTCACGCCAGAGTGCACCCTGGCCACCACCTTCAAGGCAGACGGCAAGTTCTTCATGCAGATCCTCCGGTGGACGCGTAACACCTGGCGCTCTGACTGCAAGTCCCTTGTGATCGAGCGTGACATCTGGTACCGCTACCCTGTGCAGGTGCGGGCGCCTGCAAGAGCACTCAGTGGTTGCGAGCGTGCATGCATGCAAGTTGGCTGGCCTCGGCTGGACCATATCCACAGATCTTTATGTCTCATCTGATGTACTCTTTTGAACTCCCTGTTGCGTCAGTTTCTGACTTTTGATGCACCCAACCCAGGTGGCCAGCAGTGCAGCACATCCATGCACTTCATCCGTGCATGACTCTTCAGCACACATGACGAACAGATATTCTCGCAATGTGTATCTCAGAATAAAACCTAACTGCATTGTCCCCCAATACCATGGCCTGACACTAGGCAACACGCTCTGCATTACTGGCCTTCGCGCCGCACCAAAAAGGTACGGTGCTCGTGTGTTGCGCCAAAAACACACCAGTATATTGAGCCATGATTTCACGAAACGTAGCAGAACAGGTGAGAATGCTTTATATCAGGTAGCTGGTGGGCAGCAGTGCGATGTAAGGTCGACCGTTGCCAGGCATGCAGGCAGTGCTGATGGTGGACCGCATGATCTCCCCCTTCACCCTCACGCTGGGCCCTTGCCTCTTCATTTATGCCCTAGTCAAATCCAAAGTCGAATCCTGGACAGATATCGTCACCACAGTGTGCATATTCCTCATGTGGCTCCTCTTCTCACGCACCCTGCGCATGCTGCCCCACTTCTATCGATGCCCAGGTGCGCCCCCCACTGCAAAATGAAAAGAGCCTGCACCCCCCTCCCCTCCACCCCAGCCAGATCCTCCCCGCTGATGAAGCAGCCATGTAAATTGAAAATTAGCAACTCTGAAGCTTTGATTTCCGAGGTCAAGTTCCGTGCATGCACATTGCAAGGCTTCACAGGGTTCAAGGTTGAGCACTGGCACACTTCAGCACACACCGAAGCTGTACCCTCCACACACTCCTCGTGGCTGTGGAACGCTCTGTGCGGCTGAGGCAATGATACTGATATGCAGCTTTTTTACGTCCACCAGCAGATTTCCTTTGTGTGGCTACTGAATGCGATGGTGACCTCACCGGCAACACTGTGTGTGCAGAGGACATCTCGTATCTGATATACTTCATTGGCTACCAGTATTACTTTGCGTTCCTGAAGCTGTACGCGCTCTTCACGCTGCACGTCACCTCCTGGGGTACGCGGGAGGGTGTGGCTGGAGGTGTCAAGCAGGACAACAAGATCGACATCACAGATGAAGCCAAGGACGACCAACGCATCGAGGTGCCTCGCCTGCTCTCGTTGTTTCACATAGAGCTGCATGTAATGCACCACAAAGGTCACAAGCCTGAAATGTCTTGGAATACTGATCTGGTCAGCTGTGACGGCCATGCTGTGTCCCCCACCCCACTGCCATGTTCCCAGCACCCCACGCCCACATGGCTGGATTGGCTGGTGCAATCTGAAGTGCGGTTGGCTTGCGCAATCTGAAAAGTACCTTTTCGAGTCCCGTTTTACACGTGATGCCCAGTTCTCATATGCACTTGATCGGTTCGAGAGGGCTCAAAAGGGGTCTATGTTGCAGATGGCCAAGAAGAAGCGCAAAGCAAGCAACTTGTACAAGAAGGGGAACATCTCTCTCATGCGCAGAATTCATGGCATCCGGGGTGCTGATGATCAGGTGCGCCTCCACTACTTGCGCCCTATGTGATACGATGTCATGGCACTCCCACTGCTCAGGAGCGAATGCCAATCGCCATGCGGGCGTGCGAAGTCACTTTGCGCCACACAGCCCCAGCTTGCGACCTGATCAACAACTAAGTACTCCTTAGCCTGTGCAACAACACCCTACCCCTTGTACTTGCAAGGCTCACATGCTTGCACCCGCATGTAGTGGGCAAAACTGTGTCCACTATATGGCTTGCTGGCCAGCCTCATAGCTGCAGGCATAAGTGCAGCGCAGCATGCATGCGCTGCCATGTCATGTGGACTGGGGGTCATGCTTCATGTTCATGGCACGACTTTGCCCTGCACGCTGGTACCCCTCACTCTCTGACAATACACAGCCTGCTCATGCATAGTATTCCACACATCTTCGCACTGTGAGTTCACATCAGCTGCACGCAGCATGCACAGTGACCCCATGCATGACTACAGGAGATGGAGAACCGTGCGAGGGCACACCTGCAAGAGGCGGAGCCAACAATGTTCAACGCGGCGGGCACGGACCCCGGCTTCAACAGCCAGATGCAGTCCCACATGTACGCCGGGCAGTTCGGGCCCCAGCAGCAGACCTTCATGCAGCCCGGGTATTCAGAGATGGGGGGGTATGGAACGCCCAGCGGCTTTGGTGTGCCCAACGCGGTAGGCAGCGAGTTTGGTGGCCAGCCGCGAAGCGGCGCAGGAAGTGTCATGGAGGGCGTTGGCTCCTCATGAGCGCCCGCGCTGCACATGCACAGTGAGAACAGAATAGCCAGGTTTCGCTCAGCGAGGAAATGTGAAAGGCTCATTGGAACATTCTTTCCTTTTTATGTGGCTTCCAGCCCATGAGCGTGGCTGTGGTGCGCTGTGCTGCCTCCGGTCGCTGAGTCGTGCCCGGACAGAGATGTGCAGTGTGGGGCAGCAGTGCGCTGTGCCACCTGCCTGACGTGCAGGGTTTGTGGTCATGTGGCGCAGGCCTGCAGCACAGCGTGAGTTGATGGCATCCCCATGCACAGGGGGTTGCACCAGCGGTGCTGACATGACATCGGAAGCTGTTGTTCTTGCATCACGCATTGGTGCATGCTTCAAGATGCCTGCTGTGGGTGTGATGGCCACTGCTACTCGTGCCAGGCACTAATTTGCTGCAGACGAGAAGGTTGGCAGTGTGTGTGAAGCAGCATGCATCGGCTGCATGCGGCACCTTTCAGCGTGGTAGGGCAGCAAGCATACGAATTTGGGATTAGCATGCATGATATTGAAGCATTTTTCGCCGCTGTGTGTATGTGCTAAATAATGCTGCCTTACGAATGCTTGAGGGAGGGTATTGGCATAGCCGCTCACTGGAACATGAACACAGCACACCCCTGCAGGCATGTGCAACTGCCTATCGCTGCTGCTGTACGCAGCATATACACGAGTAGGATACGTGCTTGCTGCGCACAGGATGTCTACAGACAGTCCAATGCTGCTGAAAATGTTTCTATTTTGCGTTGTTGCTGGCGTTCTCAGTTGCTTCCCGCTGCGAGTGGCGGGCATCACTGGCTGCTCCTGCAGTGGCTGTGGCGGCTACTTATAGCCTGTTAGTCGTGTGAGAGGCATGCAGCTGCTGTAGTTTAGTGGTGGTTCAGGTCGCCCCATGTGTCAATCTGTGACGGCTCCTAAAGAAAATGCTTGCCTGGCCGACTGCTAGGTTGTTTACGAGCCAACTATGATTTGATGGGCCCCTTGTGGTACTGCAGCACATTGTCCCGCTGCTGAGTAGCATTAGACCGGATTGGTGATTTTGGCCTACTGTATCAGAATTGAAGTCACAGGGATGAAAGTGACCCAGAGCACCTTTGGCTCATCTGTCTCCCCTGATGTCATAGCTCGAATGTGGAGGCAGTAACACATACTGCGCTCATGAAATCTTATCGATCTAATGTCAAGCTCATAGATTAGGCTGCACCGTTTTGCTCTTGGAGGTTGCGTGACATGAAAGCTGGCACAAAAATAATAATTCTTGCGGACAACATAAAAAATGTACGTGAAAAATACAAGGAACAAGGTAGAGTACTGTTTTTTGAACTTGAGTGTGCGAGGAGTACTCTGTGGCACATGTCAGTTGTGTGCACCATGCATGTGTCTCCTCGGTGGTGGCCACCGGAGGCCTCTGGGCCAGAAGACAACATCAGGGGCCGACAAACCATGCTCGAGCGTTCTTAGCGAGTTTTCATGAAAGTTTAAGCGACCTGTCATAGTATGATGTAGTGTGTGTATCAAGTTCGCCATGGCAAACGGGCCATGCATCCAGCCCAGAGGCCAGAACACCCCAGCGCCACAACCTGTCGGTCAGCACATGAGCCACTCAGGGACCAAAAACTCCAGCTGAAATAAGCATGCCATGCTGCTTAACTACCTCATGTACGGCATGTTTCGTTGCTTGCGGGGCCATGCAGGCCCTGTCAGCAGCTTTTCTCTTTTATTATATTCATTTTCTGCCGTGGCCCCATGAGAAAAGAATACTAGTCACGCCAACTCCAAGATCATAACGTCGCAGCCTGACACGTCCTGCTGAACCACACTGCTCAAAAACTCGTTACCAGCTGTCACTACACTACACCACACGTCAAAGTTGATATTTGTTGATATTTCTCGGGCCTGCTTTCGCAGTTTGCTTCTACAGTCTCCACAGCAGAACAACCCTTGCCACTGCTCTGCTACGTTCATCTTGCCCCCCAAACCACACCTGCTGCAAAATCCCCGGCAGTTTCTCCACTGATGGGCCTGGCACACAGCAACTTCCAACCCTCAAAAACATTATTGCGTGCCGCTACTTGCACTTGTCCCCGCACAACAGTTGTAACACACACAGTCAGAAACAGCACTGCTGCTGTACAGTTCACCAAATCTCCAGCGGTCCATTCTCGTAATGTTTTGAGAATGGGCACTATGAGAATGGGTCACTGAACTCCTTCCATTTCATCATCAGTGAACGGAGTTTCACTGCAAGCCTCTAGCCACGTGAAGGACCAGAAGGCAAGCCCCAAGGCTACCCACAAACAGTAGCAGCTGGGGATAGGAAGACATCAACAACGGGCTTGCTGCACTAGCAGCAACACCTCGCACCCTGTCGCATGCACCCTTCAATATATCTATGTCTGCATCCGTTGGTCCTTCTAAGCTTCTTGTGATGTCACGATCACAAGTAGACTTCTTTGAAATGGCCAGTTGACTGTCTTGCCCGCATATGCTCTTGCTCGCAGCCCCATCAGAGGACACGATCTGGTCTGTGTATATAACATACTCCATTCCTTCAGCGTAGGAGCAACAGGAAGAGCTGAACTCCCAATCTTCAGCACCACAACGGGTTTGGCACCTTCTATTTTGTGTGTTCGCAGGGTCACTGCAGTCGATGATCTGCAGACAGCCAGAATCTATCGGGACGCAGACGTGCAACGTACTCTGACAAATCAGGCTCCCGTACACAAGACGAGTGGCAAGTAGAAGAAGTGCAAGGATGAGCTGTAAAACATAAATTTCTTCACATGATTATCCACACGAATTGTTCAGTGCACAATGTCCGCACAAGCAGAACGGGCCATGACAAGCACAAAAGTAATCCAATTGTATCGCGCACTGCCTCTACTCTGGTCCCATCGATGTATTTAAATCATTCACTGCAGTTGAGGCTCACGGAGTGGATTTGTCTCATCTAGAGGCGAAAAGCAAACATCACCAAAAAATACTCGCAAGCACGACTACACTCCGTGCACAACGTGTTTCGTCACAACAAAGATCTAAATAGCATCATGGTACTCGTGTGCAAGTAGAGGCGAACGCACGTCACAGAGAGCGATGCTTAACATAATTCGCCGCGAAACAACAGTATAGTCGCTCGTCTCTCAAAGTACGAGGACCACCACAGAACGGCGCAATAGACCTGAAGCAACCTAATCAAGGGTGCCGTAGTGACGCGCAGCATGTACGTCGATGGAAAGGGCGCACAGTTTTAATGCCGAAGTCGAGCCGCAGTACATCCCCAGCAGTGACTGTCAGCCCCTCCACATCCGAATACACCACATCTTTCACCGTAACATCAATGTACTGCTGTACCAGCGACACACCCTCCTCTGTGCCATCACTAACGTCACACTCGCCCACAGATTCCACAGAGGCGTGCCATCCGCTGCTGCCGCCTCCACAAATATTCGCATCAGCTACGGCGCACCCAGAAGTTAACGGTCCGCATGTACTTGCGACAGTTCTAGAAACCAAGCAGAAGGCCAGACACAAAGACAGGAAGGGAATTCTGGACATCATGCTGATCTATAGATCCTGCTGAAACAGGCTTGATGCGCAACGGCCACGAATTATTCAACAAGTCGGTGCGGAAATGTGGACAATGAACTATTAGCGCTATACCAAGTGACAAGCGTGGTATTTCAGTGCATCTCAGTGCAGCTGCGTCATGGAAAGATTTCGAAAATTTCCAGACTTGTAAATGGGAAAAAAGCACAAGTATCTTAGAAATATTTTGGGCAGGGTTATGGCAGGAAAAAACTAATAGTGCGGTGCATGCTAGCGGAGTTTCCTCGGTTAAGTGCTGTGGGAATGGTCCACCAAGGAGTTCATCTGTAGAGGTCGTGAAACCACAAGACTCGTCTGCCCGCGGGGGTCGAAATTTATTTCAATTTTCCGGGCTCCTCGAGCGGAGTAAGAGGGCGGTTTTGCTGCGTGCGCCTTCGCTCCAAAGGGTACTCAACTTGCGTACAATCGTGCAACGTACACACTTACACACGTACTGGAGCATCCCCTGCGGGCTCCTTTTTGCCATACAGGCGAGGGTGCTGCTGACAGCGCATGTGATCTTGCCCATGCCCGGTATTCAGAGCACCTGGGGGTTGCTTCCCAACAGCCTGACGGGGCTCTGTTGTCATGCTTTTGTGTCGCTGCCCGCTCCTCGCTGCCGGCCGATCACCCCTGGGATGTTCGTATACAGCAAGTCGCTTCTTCTATAACGGTTGACTCTGTGCCTGGCCCGGTCAGCAATACACAGCTTCGAGACGCACTGCGGGCTTCGGTGTCTTCCACCCGTCAGGCACCCACCCAGCCACTGGGAATGTGTCTAGCTGGGGCCGCTGCCGGTGCCTCCCCCACCCCCGCATCTCAATCCCCTCCCTGACCCGCTTTCCATCTGGTCCTCCCCACTGCTTCCCCTCTGCTTCGCTATTCTGCAGCATAGTAGCCCTGCAGTGCCACTATACTGCGGTTGCTCAGGCCACAGGGCCCCCAGGGCCCTGGGGCAAAAAGTTAAAAAAATGTACATTAAATTAAACTACGCCATACTCATTTTGAGCTTCGGCCTCAGTGCCACAGTGGCGAAATTCATGCAATTTGTTAAAGCGGAAACCACTGGAGACCCTTTACACACCCAGCTCAGAATCTCGAAGAAAATATGAGTATCTGGCCGGACTGGGGTTCGAACCCGGGACCTCGTGGGAAAGCACTTTAACGCTCACCGGCCCGCTGCTGAGTTGAAGGTCAATCCCAAGACATCTGATCAGGAACCAAGCCACAACGAAGAAGGGCTTCGGCCTCAGCACCCCCGAAGGGGTGGGGATAAGGACATACAAGCCACAGGTAACGTGTCCAGGCAGAAAACAGAGAACGGCGCACGATGTTACAGGCAAACACAGGGTCGCCCACAGGGACCGCATTGTGAGCAAGAACAGCACCAACCAGGACAATGTAAGTGGTAATGGCGGAGTACGCCGCAGCACGGACAGTAGCATCTGTTGAACATCAGTCTACTTTAACCACTGGACAGGCCAGGGCATCTCAACAGGAAGCTTTGCAACTAAACAAAAAATGCTGCACACAGCGCCAGTGCCGTTGCAAGGTAATACACCCCGCGTAGCGGGCAGCAGGTACGGCAGTTGACAGGTAGAGCCCATACAGTGGCAGCTCATCCCACCCCACAGAGTGGCTTTACTTCCCAGACAGCACAGTGAGAAAGGGGTACACTACTGTTGCAGAATAGCAAAGCAGAAGCAGCGGGGGAGACTAGATAGCAAGGGAGTCAGGAAGGGAGATTGAGGGGACTGCGTTATGTGACTCGGCCGCGGCTGGCATACAAGACCATCTGTGGTACCAGCACACCTGCCGATCACTTTGAACGAATACCAGATTTGTGTCCCACGACAAGGGATCTAGATCTGTAGAGAGCGCACAGAGTCATGCATGTGTTGAGGCTGGGATCCCATGCCCAGAATTCGAACGAGTTCAGGAACTGCAGAGTCGCGCAGCATGTTTCACGATTGTATGCATCTCCGGAGGCTCTTTGTAACTTACCGCCTTGTATCTTGTCACGCGCGTTTGCCGACTTGCTGTGGAGGTTCGAGCACGACTGCATGATGACTGTTTCACACGTGCTTCCAGCTCCCGTCTGTGGACGCTGCCGTGGGCTGTGTCGTCCCGTGTCCCGGGTACCTGTTTTCAGGCACTCTGCTGTGTTGGATCATTGCAAGTTGAGGTGCGCGGTGTCGTGCGGGACTGTGTTCAGCCACGAAATCAGTTCGGACTGATGGTGACATCTGCGTATCTTGTGTATTGCACTCTGCATTCATGACGCGCTCCACAAAAATCGCACTTCAGTTTAATAACAGTGTTTATGACCCACGCTAATTCAACGCTGCATAGTGTGCTTAGCAGCGCAGAGCTGTGAACAAGTGGAGGAATGAAAATCGATCGTGGATACGTGATAACCACCACCCGAATCGCATATGCAGCACACGAGAACAAAACAGGTTCACGTCAGCGTCTGTGCATGGTTCTGAGTTTACATTATACTCTCCATGGCGTCGTCACGGAATGGCACACACATGTCGAAGTTCTGCGTTCTGATATTCTAGATCTTCACTTTGGGCGAAGGCAACGTGATCAGGAAGTTTACTTTCAATTGTAGCCGGCCTTGTTTCTCGAACAAGACTTGTACCCTTGTAATGGCTCGTTGCTGTTATTGGAACGATATATATGCTGGTGTCGAAGTGCATCACTCGTACGCAGTCTTGGGCGGATTATGGCCAGTCTGCTAAGCCAGAGGTGTAGAAATTCAGCTTTGAACGCAGGTCAGATGCGAGAGGCCCCAGGGCCACCAACGCAGAGGCTGTGAGATGTACCGCCTCCACAGGTTGCCAACCAGAGGCTTCAAAGCACTATGTGCAACAAGAAGCGCATCAGGTAGCTTCAATAATCATATCACTGCTCTTTACAGTGAGCTCAGCTTCTGCTGAGCCACAGGTGGCACTTGCAAGTGCACAGACACGATATCAAACACCGACAGCCACAGCAGTAGCAGAGACAGCCGCAGCAGAAGGCCCCAATCTGCGACAGGGACCCGGAGCTGACAAAAAGTTTCCATCATCAGATTCTCAGCCACAGATTGATGGCACCAGTACACCAGCAGCCCCACAAGCATCACCAGAAGGCGCCGGAGCACTGGTGCAGGCTCTCTTCGACCCTGCAAAGTACGTAGGCAGATGGTACGAGGTGGCATCCCTTAAAAAGGGATTCGCAGGCGAAGGGCAAGAGGATTGCCACTGCACACAGGTACGTGTGCTCCCCAGGCGGCACACTGCAGCATGCAGATGTTGCACCCCGCCATCTCATGCCTGCCCTGAACACAGTACGGTACACGCCGCTTGCACACGAAGCGCTGCGTGTTGACGTGCTGAGAGCCCCATGCGCCGGGGCACCAGCGAAAGTGCCCCAGCGCTCCTTTCAACCCCATCTCCATCGCTCCCTGGTGCTTATGTAAAGTTAGCACCGTCCACACAATATGCTTATGTCAAGTTAACACAGTCTGCAGCCCCCTTCGTGAGCCAAAGTTCTGCAGTATAGCATGCTCAGAGAATACGAGGGGCCGAGATGCAGTGAGGAGGAGGGTGCGCAGCACCGTTCTCAGCGGGCAGCGAGTGCAGGGGGTGTACTCACAGCTGCCGGAGTCCAGCGACAACCCGGGCTTGCGGCTGGACGTCAGCACCTTCTGCGTCCACGGCAGCCCCCAAGGCAGCATCTCTGGCATCAAGGGGGCGGTGACGTGCGCGGACCCCTACCCACTGCGCCTGCTGCCGGAGTTTGAGACATCGCTGGAGCGGCAGGAGGCCATCCTCGAGAAGTGTGTGCTGCGGTTCCCTGCCATCCCCTTCATTCCGCCAGAGCCGTATGATGTTCTGCGTACCGACTACACGTCGTATGCTCTCGTGCAGGTGAGCACTGAGTCTGTGGGGGGCGCTCGTGGAGCTGTGGCCGCCCGGGTTGCAGCAGCAGCTGCCTCCGTGCACTGCCACATGAATGTGTCTTCTGTAAACTGAAATGAGTGGAATGGGAGGACAGACACAGCCAGGAAGCGGCATGTTGTGTGCGTGCATGCACGCTGTATGTTTTTGAGCCGCCTTCACAAGTGCAGTTCTTCTTTTTGGGAGTACCAGAGGCGGTGCCATGCAGGGGGCGAAGGACCGGGGCTTCGTGCAAGTGTACAGCCGCACACCAAATCCTGGCCCTGAGTTTCTGGCTACTCAAAAAGCGACGCTGAAGGAGCTTGGGTGCGCCTCTACCCCCGCACCCTTGCTCTGAGCCCATTTTCAGTTGCATCTTGACATGGCGTTCTTTTTGGTAATTTTGCGCAGAGAGGCATCCGCAGGACCGAACTGCTTTCTGCTGCTGTTGACCTCAGCTTGCAACTGCAAAGGCTCCAACTGCTCGTTGATGACGTGGGGCCCTAGCGCTTTGCGTGTGTGTGCAGGTATGCAGTGGAGGAGATCAGAGAGACGCCGCAGGACTGCCCAGAGGTGAGCATGGCCGCACTCACCGACGCGATGGCCAGCGGCTCCCCCATGGAGCTCACCATGTCCAATACCATGCCGCGATCAGTCACCCTCAGCGACCTCTCCGGCACCCGCAAGCAGCCTGCTGAGGCCCCGGCGGAGCCGCTGAAGGCAGAGGCGGCCATCGCAGGCAGGCGCAGCATCGTTGAGTCGTTGAAGGACCTCTCGAAGCTCTTCGGCGGGCAGTAGTCGTCAGCTGCCGCAGCGAAGTGCATTCGATCAGCGTGACTTCCATGGGCCACAGTCATAGGGTTGAGGAACACGAAGTCAGGGTCCCGCCGCAGAGCGTAGTCTCGAGGCCGTGAATGCACTCTTGTGCCCCTTTGCTGTGTCTCTGTTGATGTAGTTTTCACATGCAGAGCAGGCTGCGCGCACCTCGGCACTCTGCGAATTTGCCGCAAAACGTGCTTGCCGTGGGGCAGTGCATGTGCCCTGCCACGAATCAGCACCAACACGAAACTGCGATCCAACCCGCTCCTCTGCGGGAGTCGGGCGCATGCTTGCAAGCACTGCTGCGGCGCTGGTAGACTCCGTCCTTGAGTTCCAGCTCAGTTCCAAGCCCCCAGAGTGTGGGCAGACGTGTGCTTCCCCTGGGAGCCGCATGCCAGCGGCCTGGGTGTTGGGGCGGCTGGATCTGTGTTGTGTGGAAGCGCATGCTGTGCGTTTGCTGGTTGCATTCTCTGTGTTTCCCAGGCCGAGGAACTCTCCATACATGTGCACTGCGCCACTACCAAAGTGGCAGGGGTTGCATGACGCTGGCTGCGGTTCTAGCGTTGTTGGCTGGTTTCAGATGCTGTATGGTGGCGCACGTTTGCCAACCCCTGCCGATGTAAACACACACTACCAATGTAAATGCCACCTCAACCGCACGTGCTGCAGCAGCCAGGCATTGTTCATCTTTACACGACTTCATGCATCAACAAACTCTGTGCTGAGAACACCAGCATCTGGCGAATAATGCTCAACTCAACTGAACACACGCCGACAGCGGCGCTGCTACTCCCGCATCGGCTCTGCGCCATCCCCCGCGGCCTTGAAGGGGGCACCCTGAAGCGCCATGCCGGCTTGCGCACGCAGTGCCGGATCCTTGTCCCCTGTAGCCATCTGCTGCAGGCTCTCCTGGGTGCGAGCATGCATGGCAGTGCTACTGTCGCCGATGTACGGCAGAGCTGCTTGTATGCATGCGAGGCATGCAGACCTGGCCTGCAGGAAGAGCTGTCTCAGTGGCTGGCATGGCACTACATGGGTGTGAGGTGCAGCATGCATGGCAGCAGCATGCCCCGTGCGCAGGCTGGCCTGCTGTGCTGGGCACCTGGAGGCCATGCGGTGCATGGTGGGGTGTGCAAATAATGAATTTCTGGTTCTCAGATACAGCTGCAAACTTTGCTTTTATTCTGAACTGTAGAGTAATGAGTTTTTATGTACCTCATTAATCTAACTGTTAACTTAACTTATAATCTGTATCTAACTCTTGAAGCACTGCATATTCACAAGTGCAAGCATTCCTGGCCGTGTGCACATGCAGCGGCAGCCCACCTGCGCCACCTTCTCCGTGCTCACGGCCAGCGCGCCCGCCAGCAGGCCACCCTCCCCCTCGCTAAGCAGAGACGCTTTGACCGCGTCTAGCGAACTGCCAGATCCTTCCAGAAGCTTCTTAAAGACTTTCTCCGCCAGACGGCAGCACTGCGCACGTATGGACCAGTGCCGCCACGCCGCCAGGCACGCACACATGCATGCGGCGAAAGCACCAGCGAATTCTGCAACGGCAGCCGGAGAGCTGTGTGTCACGGCAGACGTGAGCGCTTGTAGACACTTCAGCAGAGGAAGCTTCCCGCCAGAAGTTTCTGCGTCGTCTGTGTCCATTCTTTGTGCACCTGCACTCATGCATCAGAACGGTCACTGTGCTTGGCAACTTACTGAGCACCGAAATGGAGGAGGCAGAAAGGGAGAGGTGAGAGAGACGGTGGCGGAGGCCAGCGGCGCACCAGACGATGTGGTGTCTGTGTGTGCGGCGGCGCACTCCTGGATGGGCCCCATCTCCTGCAGATGGTCACGGCTCTTGAAAGCTTCTAGAACCTTCACGAGCGCATCCCCCGCGGCCTCGGCCACCTCATGCGCGGCAGTGTCGCTGCCCTTCTTCACAGCCGTAGCCACGAGGAGCTGCACGATGGCGTGGTCGCTGGTGGGTGTGGCTTGGGCGGCTTGCGGAAGCTTTGCGGCGAGCTCTGGGTGGGGTCGGCAGGGGGGTGTGGCGGTGAATGCATCAGGGGCAGCCACGGAGACGGCGGCGAGTGCGCGCGAAACGGCAGCCTTGAAGGCCAGCATGCGCCCGGGCAGCGCCACGCACAGCGCCCCCGCCAGCGCTGCTGCCTGCACATTATCTTACAGTTGCTTGCAGCTCGAGTTTTCTTAACAAAACAATCCAGGGGAGTGAATACCCGCAAGTTCTGTGGCTGCATGCTCTGGGCAGCCTTCCCAGCGGGGGGGGGGGGGGGGGGGGCTGTGGGGGCAGCAAGCAGGGTGAGGGTGGTGCGCACCTGGGCGGTGGGCAGGCCCGTGCCTGCGGCCGCCCCGATGCCCCCCGCTGCAGAGGCGGCGGACTGCTTGCGTGCAACCGTGCCATCCCCTGCGAGTGCCTGCACGATCGGCGCCAGCGCCGCAGCCCCTGTACAGCAACACAGCCCCTCTCCCACAGTCCTCTCTCGATCATGGGCGCCTTGCTGTCGCACAAGCTTGCATCCTGCAGAAGCCCAGACCCCCATCTGGGCCCCCTGTGGCGCCCCACCAGAACAAACGGGCTACTGAAACACCGCTAGCCACACTCGTGAACAGTAAGAAGCAGAGACATGTACTCTGTGCGCCCTGTGTCTGGTTGGAGCAGCAGCAGCATGCATGCGGGAGTGGGCAGCGCACCGTTTCCTCGCAGCGTGGCGGCGGTCGAGCCCCCCAGCTCTGCCCAAGTTTCCGCAGCCGCCGTGGCTACAGGTTCACTGGGGTCATGGCGTGCGCGCAGCACGAGCGGCAGCAGAGTGGCGGTGGTGGTGGGGGCGAGGCGGTCGGCGGCGGTGTGCGTGATCTGCAGCAGCGTGAGTGCGGCCGCCACCCTCTCCTGCTCATCCTCTGCAGCACGCCACCCACAGCATCACCCCCAGCACGCCACCGGTCTGGTTCAGAACTTGAAACTCTTTCAACAACCGTACACAGTCAAAGTAGCAGCACACAGCCTCAACACTGCGAGCTGCTCCCCCACGCTCCGCCGGCAGGTCTGTGACCCCCAATGAACGCCCAGAGACAAAACGGTGAAAAGACAACTTCGTTACAAGCAGGAACTTGGAGACTGAGCATCTACAAACTCTTGACTCCTTCGGAGGTATCAGCAGGCGTGTGAGGGTCAGCATATGGCAGCACATGAGCATGCCACGTGGGCGCAGATGGCAGTGCAGGAGGCAGCAAACGCCACGCGCCCTCTGACACCGACAAGCTGCAGAAGCACACCGAGCTCCATCATCGAGGCCACCTCCCCCACAAGCCACTCCAGGCGCTTGCCGCTCGCACACTTGGCGAGGGAGCCGATGGCGCTTGCGAACGCACGCTGCGTCACAGTACGCCGCTCGGCCCTCACAGCAGGCAGCAGCGCCTTGAGGAACTCCCCCGCAGGCTTCTGCAGCTCCGCCGCAGGCAGCCGCATGGTGAGCGCCACCACAAAGCGCGCGGCACCGGTGCGCGTGTTGACGCCGATTGCTGCAGACATGCATGCACACTTTGTCACCACAGCAAACGACAAAAATATACATGATGGTCCATACTCAAGGGTGCATGCGGGGGTGCGGGCGGTGTGCTGCAGGGGGCGGCAGGCTGCCAGGTGCAGCACACACAGCAGCGTAGGCCTGCACTGTAGCGGCGGCAAAAGGCCCATGAGCATGGGGGAAGGGGTCGCACCTGACTTGAGCAGCGCGGCCACGGCGGCGGCCACGGCAGTGATGCTGGCGGCGTCCACCAGCCTCGCACACGTGTCCAGCGCCCCCTGCACACCCACCACCGCACTCTCAGCCGGTGCACAGGCGGAAGGCAGCGGCCATGCCTGCCAGCCCCCCAGCAAGCCGCCGATTGCCAGGGAGCGCAGGCGCGCCTCTGCCACCCCGCAGCACAGCTCATGGCCGCCTCGGTACTAACCAGAAAGTCAGTGAACAGGCAGGAACTCCAACAGCCAGAAACAGCAAACATAAAAGAAGCATCACTTCACTCAAATGGTTAGCTCATAGGCTGCCACAATATCCATGAGAGTGGCGTCTGTGGAAGTGTCTCCTGCAGCACCGGCCTTGCCCCCCTGCCGCAGCAGAGGGCAGTCTGAGGGGCAAGGCTGTGCGGGGCAGTACCTGCAGAGGGGACCGGTTGGCGAGCTGCACGCGCTTCTCGTCTAGCTGATTCACATCCATGCCCCTCCTAGCCACCTCCATCTCCAGCTGCCCCATCGCCGAGCTCTCTAGGCTGGACAGAGCCTCCAGAAGGCCGGAGATGAGGGGAGCCAGCTGCGGTGCGATGTCGGCAGGCCGCGCCACTCCCACCACCGCCGCGAGCGTGTTGATGCATGCATTGCGCACGCTGGCGGAGCGGAACTGCAGGCCCTTCTGCACGAGGAGGGGCATCGCGATGGCCAGCGCGGCCGAGGCCTCAGCGGCGGGCGTCTGCTTCGAGTCCGCTAGCCTGCATGCATGCAGCTGCAACAGTGAAGGTTGCTGCAGGCCTGGCGTTGGATGATGCGGCGCCAGCGGGTGCAAGCAGTGGGGGAGGGCGAGGCAGGCCCCCCTCCACGCAGTTGTGGCCAGCGCCACATTTATGATGCATGGGTGTTTCTGGTCGCACAGCGTGAATGACCAGCCGGCACGCACGTTGAGCTGAGGCGCCCCCGGAACAGGTTGTGTGTCAACATCTCACAAGCGTATTTTGCAGTGTGATGCAGCAGCGTGCCACGTGCAGGGGGGCGCCGCCTGCGTACTCAAGATGATCTGCGTCAGGGAAAACGAGGACATGGTTGGGGGGGGGGGGGGGCGCACCGCTGGGTGAGGTTGCCGGTGGCACGCAGGAGGCGCTCGCCGTTCACGCGCACACTGTCCTTGATGTCGTCCGCCACCCTCAACGCCACCTCCCACAGCTCACTGAAAGTGGGCTCCAGCAGTGGCCACCGGCGGCCCGGCAGCAGGTCAGCCATCGCCAGGCATGCCGCCTGCCGCCCCCGCCACGGCCTGGCCGCAAGCGAGTTAAGAAGCTCACGCATTACCGCTGCGAAGTTCTCGGTGAGAGCGGCAGCGCGCTGCGGGATGATCGTGACGAGGATGTGGGCCATCGCCTCCGCCACGCGCGCGTTCGGGTCATACCTGCATGCATGCATGGCGCCTTTACATCATGTGAACGCCCAATGCATCGCACACCACTCCAACTGCCGCAAGACAAGACTGGATGCAACGCAGGTCAGACATCGTGCCAAACCACATCTTGCAGGCACTATGCAACACGCAAACTTGCACTTCTCGTAAACCTGAAATGTACTCAGCAAAGCAACTGCAGGGCTTCCAAACAGCCACACATGCATGCATGCAGAGGCCACGTACGATCCGCGGTAGAGCTTGGGGAGCAGGGCCGCAGCATGGCCTTCCAGAAGCTTCCTGGAGGAGTGCACGGAGGATGAGCGGACCCCCAGCAGGGAGCCGCGGCGTGCAGCGTGCGGGGTGGCGTCGGCGGCGACGTCGATGAGAGCGTACAGCAGCTGCGGCCTCTCCAGGGCCACTGCCAGCGCACACAGGTCCTTGTACGTGGCCAACGCGCCTTGCGCCGTGGCAGAGGGCTTCGACGCTGCGTCCTGTGCGCAATGGGAACGTCACGTCTGGGGGTGAAAACAAGTGGGCGCGAACAGGTGGCCACAAGCGGCCACCTGAGGCGCATGCCAGTCGATGGAATGCATACCACAGACGAGTCAGCAGCTGCCTTGGAGGAGGAGGCGGCAGTAGATACAGTGGCTACAGGGGGTCCTGTTGCACCCGTGAGGGTTTCTACGAGTGTGCTGGCCATGCTTTGCTTGGCTGATTCATCTCCGTTGGTGTACACGGCGGCGAGCCCATGGCTTGCCATGTCCTGCACATCACGTTGCAAGGTGCGCCTCACGTTGCAAGGTGTAACATCTGGAGGGGAAAACAAGGAAGTTGCGCATCAGCACTAAAGGCAGGCTGCGCTTGCCATGCAGCACTTGCCACAAGTGCAGCAACCAGGAAACAGGCATGCATGCTGCTAACTGTACATGTCACAGCTCGTGCGCGGCGCAAGGGAGCACTTCACAGCCCACACATCTCAAGCTGCCTGCACGGCAGCCTCTCCATGGCAGCTGCACCCCAGCGGATACCCTGTGCAGCCTCCACACCGCCACGGCCCCCCAGCACCAGCATCTCCAGCGGCGCCTGCACGCTGAGCCCGCAAGTGGTCCAGCCCCTCTCAACCGCACCTTCTGTGCAGCACATGCATCACCATCCTGCACAGCGGCACTCTCAAGAAAAGGGAAGCAGCGAACAGCCACACCTGTGCCAGGTCGCTGGCGGCGTGGCCCATGAGGTGCACAAACGCGGCCTGCATGCCCCCCAGCCTCTCCTTCACCGCCGCGTCTCCGCCGCAGAACATCAAGTGCGCCACTAGCCACACTGCCGCCGCAGCACTCTCCGCCACTGACCCGTGCACCGCTCGTTTCACGGAACATTCAAGCACCTTCTCCTTCAATGCTGCGTCAGCGGCGCTCACGGTGTCGCCCTGTGACCGCGCACGCTCGACCAGTGAAGACAGGGTTACGTCATCTGCCGGATCGAGAGAAGACGAGGAGGGGGCGACGTGTTTGAGGACTTGGGAGAGTTTGGTGCACTGGGTGAAGAGGAAGCCGGAGGCAACAGAGGAGTCCGTGCCAGAGCATGCCAGCGCGAGAGACTCGGCGACGGCGGCGTGCAGCTCCTCAGCGGTGGAGGGCGGCGCCTGCGACATCAGCAGCTCAACCAGCGCGGCGCGGAATGCATGCTGCGGGGTGCGGGCAGCAAGGTGGCCACAGGCGCGCACGAGCGGAATCCGCGTCTTGAAGTCCTTGGAATGGCGGGGGTCCGAGAGGAGGACTGCAAGCTTGCTGCAGACGTCCATCATGGTGGCAGGCGCCGGGCCTGCAGCGGCAGGCGCACGCAAGGTCAGCACATCAGCAACACACGCACACAGGCGCCGCCCAACATGCACTCGTGCACAGGTGCCAACTGTCGGGCGGCGTGCAGAGGCAGGCAACGGAAAGGAAGGCAGCACTGGGCTGCTGCAGAAGGCGCTGTTGCACTGCCAGATCACCATGCACAGGTGGTACTGCAGTGGCCACAGGTGGCATCTACAACAGCCATTGTGTGCGCAGAGCCACTTGCTCACACCAGCACAACATTTCTTGCCTGCAGCAGAGGAGCTTGGACATCGTTCAGCTGTGTGAAGGGGGCATGTGAAGCAGGACTGCAGGTCACATGCAGTCGAGCCCGGGAGAGTGTGGGCCGTGAAGGCTATCTGTCACCCGCTGAGGGCAAGGATACTTGCTCTGCATGCCTGTCGGAAAGTGAAGCACAAATACCACACGCACGAACACGCACACACACCTCCTGCTGCAGACTTTGGCGAAGTCTTTGCCCTCTTCCCGTCTGCGAGCTTGTCTGCACCCCCAGCCGAGGCCTCCTTGCCACCCGCCTCTTCAACTTCTCCCAACGGCAGCACCTCGAACCCTGTCAGCTGCATGAACCCTAAAGAGCAAGCAGCCGCGGTGGCCACCCCCACATCTCCGTGGCACAGCTCTGCAGCGACCGCCTTGGCCACTGCTGAGAACTGCTCCCCGGCTTCTCCCTGCTGCATGCATGCGCCTGATGCAACCAACCCCAGCGCGAGCACGCTTCCATGCAGCTCATCGTACTTTGCGGCGGTAGGGGGGACGGCAGGAGCTTTGGGTGCTGCGTCGGGGGCCGCCTCGGACCCTGAGTCTGCTGGGCTTGCGTTCGCACCCAAGCCACTTCCTGGCAGCCGCGAAAGCAGGTTGGTGAGAAGTGATGTGGTGGCTTCAGGGGTCAGGGCTTGGGCCATGGCGCCCAAGAGGCGAGCGGCAGTGAAGCGCACTTCAGGGGAGGTGTGGGAGACGAAGGCACGCACAAACGGCAGGCGGGTGGCAAAGTGGGCAGCCGCAGCGGCGGGGTCCGCGGATGCGATGCGCAGCAGCGTGGACAGGCTTAGCAGCTGCAACTCGGTGGGCGCCTCCCTGCACTTCCGCCTGCCACGTCAACCACATCCTGTGACAGGCTCAGTGTGCATGCATGCAGGCCTCCGCACTGCACTGCTACGAACGTACACCAACGTCTGGACAATACGAACTCATGCGAGCTCACTGGTGTGGTTAGAACTATCAAGAAGTTCGGATTCAACAGATTCGTATTACCCAGAACTGACTGTACTTCGTTTGTTCACGCAACGTTACATGACACACTCCCAACAGCATTCCGGGCGAGAGATGTGCAGGCAGCAGGCCGCACCGCACAACGCCATGCTCCAGGACGGCCACGTGCGGCCCACAGCCAAACACCAGCTCCTCATGTGACAGTGCCGCCTTGTCCCCTGATTTGTCCTCGTCTGTCTTCATCGGGGTGTCCTCGTCTTCGACGGCCACAGCGGAGGCGCCCTCCTCACCCTCAGCGTCCTTCATGGCGGAGTCCGCACCACCCGCTGCAGCGTCGCCCCCGCTCGCGGCGCCTTGCTGCTCCTGACAGGAGTTCAGGAACGCAATGATGGCGGAGAGGCTGTCGGCGGGGATCACAAGGTCGCTGCGGGCCGGCGGCGCACGCAGCACGGGGAACGCCTTGTGCACGGCCGCAAGCATCGTGGCGAAGGAGGGCCGCTGCTGCGCCGTCAAGGCCACCGCTGCCCCCCCTTCATCGTTGCCTGGCGAGGCGGCGGCGGTGCTGGTGGCCACAGGTGCCTTGACAGCGGTGAGCGCGCCAGACTGGAAGGAGGACTGCAGGCCGAGGCCCTTCAGCGCAATGTTGCGGATCTGCATGCGGTGGAAGCATTGGCGGCCGCAGAGGGCAGGCAGAGTAGGGGCAGGGGGGCAGGCAGCCCTCCGCGCATACATAGTGTGCAAACAGAGAAGGCACAAAGAGAGACAAGTGGTTCTGGAACTTGGTGCAACATGTGTGTGCATGCACAGGCATGTGCTTGGTCGCACAGTTTGCAGAGGTGCGAGACTCACCCCAGGCCGCACGTCCGCCGCAGCACGCATGCACATGGTCCTCGCAAAAGGGTCGCCAAAGGGGAAGATCTCTACCGCCCACGTGACCGCACACCTGCACAGCACACCCTCCTCCGCAGCACACCCGTCACTGCACAAGGGCACACAGGCAACACCACAAACTGATGGGCCGTGTAAGTCTCAGCACAGCCATCCACTTATGGAAGTGACATGTGCATGGTAGGGGTGCACAGAGGCACACAGCAAAGTGCTCACTGCATGCGGGTATGTGTGTGTGTGTGTGTATGTGTGTGTGTGTGTGTGTGTGTGTGTGTGTGTGTGTGTGTGTGTGTGTGTGTGTGTGT
>JAUMHD010026827.1:0-36627 GCA_032359135.1 Ulvella scutata
GCAGCGCCATGCATGTCTGACATGAGGTGGACACCAAGACCCCCTAATTTCATGGGCAGTGTGATCTGCGCAGTGTCAACCTTTCCATCTGAACATTTCATAATGTGCAAGATGCCATCAACGATTGCTTTCTCAACCTTTGTGATAACATCCAACACTTCTGACCTGTGAGCAACACGAGACAAATGGAAAATCTTCAACTGCAGAGATCTTCGGAGCCGCAATTGGCTGTCCTGAGCAGACAATGGCAACTCAAGCACACGTTTGATCAATCGCACCACCTTGTCTGCTGCATAGTCAGCGTGAGACTTCACAAACTCCACGTCACCCAGCGGGAACCCCGCAGCCACAAATCCCTTGTCAGCATGCTTCATGTTCAGGCTCCGAGCAAGAAGCATCGCAGCTGCGGGGTCACCAGCAGACCAAACTTCACATTTCTCATTTGCCGTCATAAGACCAATGGCCTCGCAACGTTCACGGAGGCGGCCAAACGCGTTCCCCACGTCTGCCTGGGGGCCTTGCAGATCATCAAGATATGCCACCACTCTCTGTTGGTGTGGGCATGCATGTGACCATTCTGAGTCACTATTTGGTGGTTTTACATTTGGCCAACTGTGGATTATTATGTGAGTGTTCGTGCGATTAGATGTAGAATTGAAGGATGTGCATAGGCCTTACGCTAGTATGTATAGGCATTAGGCCATGAATGCATGCTGCGACACTGTAGTGATCTCAGCAATTATCTTGCATGTTGATATCACTTCTTCGTCTGATTGCAGTTGACATATAAGCTGTGGTGCATTGCGTAGCACCACCTCTTCGATATACTGCACTTTGTGTCTTGCATAAACACATAGTTCTTCTAAACTCTCACCTATTCAAGTATTCGAGATGCCTCCGTTTCATCTCAGCCACAATCGCACAGAACAAGCTCAGCACAAACACGTTTTAAACACAAGTCACTCCCCCTTTCAATAACACTGTGCGTTCTTCTTGTTGATTCATATACCGATCGCTCAATGATCACGCAACTTACTTAAAAAGTCAGGCCGACCCGGGTGATCCGGATGCAGCCCCCACCAGGGCTTGCAGGAGACCTCCTCGCCTTTGTCGATGCACTTTCCATCCTCACACACGCGGCACCTGCCCCTGAAGCACCATCGGCATGAGGGCGGTGGCACCTCCTCAGGTGGATCAACAACCTTCTCGTCAGGATCCTTCCCATCCACTTTGTCACCCCCCTTACCAGGATCAGGCAGAGTACCCATCGCAGGCTCTGTCTTCGGGCTGGTGTTTTTTGGCTGCACTGAAGCTGGATTCGGAGGCTCAGCGATGTTTTTGGGCGGAACATCAGTGCATTCTGGCGGAACTTCGATCGTTACTCCATTTGCGTCACACGGTGTGTTGGCGCAAGGAGTCTTCAGTTCTTCAGGGCACTCTGAGTCGTCCTCTTGTGTGCACTCCCCGATCTCCCCCTCAGCATTCACATACATCTCACTCTCCGGATCAAAGTAGTAACCTGTCGAATAGCTGTAATCGGGGCAATCCCCATCGTAAGTGCAGTCAAGTGCGGGTGCTGGCGAATCAAGCGGCTCATAGTCCTCCAGGTAGTCTGGTACAGGGGCTGGATTAGGGGGGCAGGGTGGGGGTGCAGCTGTGTCTGTGGGAGGAGGCGCAACTGGCGTGTCGGCACCATCGGGAAAGAATGCATCTGACAGAGGAGATGCTTCAGGGGATATAAACACATCAAATTGTGGCAGAGGGCAGCCCCAGATAATTACCTGTCCTTGGGAGTTCAGGTTCTTGCCTCTGCACACCCGCCGCCCCTGCCCGTTCCAGCTGCATCCCTTGCCACATCTTTTGATGCGGGGGCGTGCGTGTGCGGTAAAGGCGAGCTCAGCTGCCAGCAGAGCTATCAGGGCCACCTGTAGCCGCCGTGGCTCTGGGTGACACCGAAGAGGTAGCATTGCAGGGCCCTGCAGATACGTACGCATCATGAAACAAAGCTTTGAGAAGCACACACAGGTGCACCTGAAGATTGGCAGCTGTATAAACCACATGCTCGAGAGTTCTCGCCGCGGTCAACGTTTCCGACTATTCACGTCACCGGATTGCAAGCAACGTATATGACCAGGAGAACAGCTGCAATATAATATGCTTGCACATCTTCATCAAGTTTTGCATTGCAGTATGCCTTCTACATCTATAATGGACGTGTACAATGAAGATGCTGGATGTGGTACAGAATCTACAAAGGGCAGCCTTCACAGGACAGCTGAGCGCTGGATCGTTCGTTCTGTCACCGATACTGATTTTATCAGCGTATGTTGTATCTGTATAGCAAGGGAACTTGTGCTGCACGGCCTGAGCTCCCGAATGAGGACGTTTAACCCGCCCAGAAAAACAATGCGTTCCACCGCTGACACACAAGCTACTGGTGTCTCAAAGGTAGCTACTAGACCTTCTGCTGTATACCCTTATAATCTCCTGGGCAGGAACGCACACAGCACGGCCAAGGGGTCAGGTCCTAGCTACACATATATGCACCGGTGCGGAGGTCCCACATCGGAATCGAGGCT
This sequence comes from Ulvella scutata, assembly GCA_032359135.1. Lineage (NCBI taxonomy): Eukaryota > Viridiplantae > Chlorophyta > Ulvophyceae > Ulvales > Ulvellaceae > Ulvella > Ulvella scutata. The sequence goes on from JAUMHD010026827.1 coordinate 2,580, forward strand.
TGCCACTGCTTGCCAGCTGCAGCCGATGAACAGCAAAGAAAACAAGTTAGAAGAAGATTTTGAGCACACCTTGGTGCTGGTATGTGCCAGGAGCAGGACGAAACAGCTTCACAACCAGGTGAGAACAAGCGCAATTGGCAGCTGTTGAACGGCAGTTCGTATGGGTTTTCCGCAATAGACATCACACGCATACAGGTAGCGCTCTCAAGCTCTTGTACCGCATTCAATGTATGGATCGGCTTTCACACATCTTGGTCTCAAGCATTGTGACCCAGACATTGTGCATGCAGAGATCGGGAGTACTCTCTGGTGTTTGTGTGAGGAAGGAGGCTGCATTCATATAGATGTATGCATGCCTCGTCTGATATACGCACTGCAGTGAATTGTTCCTGCATCTTCATAAGCATGCAAATACGTACATATGTGTATGTTCAACAGCCGCTGTGTGAGTTTGTAGCATGTGTTGCAGATTAATGCGGCCCGAAAGACAGATGTCAATCTCGACAGTGCTCGCACACGCCAGCAATTCGATTCACTAGGATTATGTGACATGCATGCAAGAGCACCTGCAGCTGTTCAGATTCTAAACCTGCATATCACAACGCGTTCCTATGAATACAAGTTCGGGGTTCAATAGCCTCTGCGCTTTCCCGCTGCCAGCAGACAAGCTCTTCTGCCTCACCTGCTGGTTCAGACGGTTTACATTCAGTAGTTAAGTCCCATTCTGGGACTAGCAGGATTCTGGGATGTACATGTGCAGGTGTCCCCCACTTGTGTGTGGATGGTGCTCAGCTTGCCATGCATGGTTCGTCGTGCATCTTCTGACCGAGTCCTGCTGACGTACCACTGATACTATTCCTCTCAGGGCGCCACAACGCAACACACCAGGTGCAAGAGCATGTTGGTTTCCGAATAGCGTGTTGTGCGCAGATGTCACACCCTTGCACTGAAACAGATGGATGTATGGATGGATAAACAACGACTGGTGGGAGAATATGAGAAGAGGGTAGAGATGTTGATACTGTACATGTGAATATATAGAACTCCTCAATCAACACCAGAATCAAAGCCAGGCACCCAAACCTGCCTGCGTCCCTCCCACTGCAGTTGCGGCATCCCCTGCGTACATATCTGTTGCTGGGGACGGTGCTTCTGGGAAGTATGTCGGCGAGCTCCTCCCTCGACCAATGCATGACATAAATCACCCTCCACTCCCGCATGCTCTGGGTGTGGTTGGTACATGGCACTCAAGGTGGCTCCGCGCCGGCGGCGCTGACGCACGGCCATGGGCAGCGCAAGTTCTGCAGTCACACTTCACCATTGTCCTCCTGACAACTGACGGTTGTCTGTAGGGTTAGGGGCTGTCGCCGGCGGTTGGGATTTTTTCTATAATTGGTGTGTTGTATTGTCTTTCCTACGTGTTGCATGGGTGATGGTTACGGCAATTGCGTTGTTAGCTTGATGCTCTATTGAGGTTTTCCTTTTGCGATTTGCGTCGAACGCTTGTTGATGTAAGCAAACAAGTCCTTCCGAGGTGCGAAGCAAAGAAATCCGTAGCATGTGCATAACTTATAGCATGCCATATAGCATGTGTATAACAGTTAGCTCGCACAATTGTCGTGTGTTGAAACGTAAACGTGTCAAGAATCATGTTAAGAATCATGTTGAGATTCTCTGATGCATTGCGGAAAAGGGAATGTTGTACTTGGTTACCATGAATAGTTGTTACAAAAAGAGAACAGGACAAGAATCCAACAACATACTACACCAATGAACATGCATGCACTTCATGTCAGCTTTACGTACACTAAACAGGCAACGCACCAAATAGCTGAAAGTCTAATTGCAGCTGCCATGCCCTGGCACTTCATCTTGCTTCCACTAAGTACAACTTACACACCGCGGGGCCTACCAAAAAAGTCAGGCCAATCCGGGTGATCTGGGCGCAACCCAGAAAAGGGCTGACAGGAAATCTCTTTACCTCTGTGAATGCACTTCCCATCCTCACACACGCGGCACCTTCCCCTGAAGCACCACCGGCATGAGGGTGGTGGCACCTCCTCAGGTGGGGGCACCTCCTCAACGCACACTGGTGGCTCTTCAATTTGATTGCCGTAACCGTCACATGTTGACACCTCGCAGGGGGTCTGCAGATAGTCTGGGCATCCGGAATAGTCATCCTGTGTGCATGCATCGATGTCACCCTCATCATTCAAGTACACCTCAGTGTCCTCATCCCAGTAGTACCCTGTTGTATGGTAGCAATCTGGGCACTCATAATATCTGCTGTAGACTTCTGAAATTGGGCTTGAAGCTTCATCATAGTCCTCCACGTCTGCTGGCTCTGGGGCTGGAGGAGGGGTGCAAGGTGACCCATCAGGGTTCACTTGTTCTGGAGCTGCTGCAGGAGATATGTTAACAAAAGCTGCTGCGCTTTGAGGGCAGCCTCGGATAGGGAACTTTCCTTTGGAGTTTGCATATTTAGCTCTGCACACCAGTCGTCCTTTTCCGTTCCAACTGCATCCTTTGCCACATTTCTTGATGCGTGGGCGCGCGTGTGCGGAGAAGGCAAGATCGGCAGCAAGCAGAGCCAGCAGAGCCACCTGAAGCCACAGTGGCACTGGATGGCAACGAGATGCACTTGTTGTTTTCCCCTACAGAAACACATACATCGTTTATTTGAAGAACAAAATAGATATTACAAGCTTACTGGGAACCACGTCACGCAAGAAGCACTTCAGCTTCAGCAGCTGCAAAGGAGTGGGACAGGGACATACGCACTCCGGCCACATGGGCTCACGAAGGCAAACGCAATTACAGCCACACGAAATAAGAGGTGTTCAATGCAGGTCAGGGCAACAGTAACAGGGCGAAATAGAACTTAATGCGCGCAGCAGAAAGCCTACACTCCCTGCACCTAGCCATAATATTCCGCCAGTGTGGTGCAGAGGCAGAGGTTAAAAATGAGCGTGGTATGGTCCTCGAAGTTTATCATGTGGTCTTGGGATTGACCTTAAACTCAGCTGCGGGCCTGTGAGCGTTCAAGGACTTTAAATAAGAGGTCCAGGGCTCGAACCCTGGTCCGGCCAGAGCCACCACTCGTATTTTCTTCGAGCTTCTGAGGCAGGTGCGTCAACGGTCTCTGGTGGTTTCCCATTTACCAGATTACTTGAACTCCGCCACTATGGCGTAGGCTCTGAATAATTTATACGATAATTTCATTTCATTTAGTTGCAAGGAATGCGTCAGGAAGTAGTGACATCGACAAGGACTCGGTCATGAAGCAGAATCCATGACTAGGAGGGGGCGGTTGGAACCCTAGCTAAAGACAGGAATATGCAACAAGAGGAACCTATAGGGAGGGCAGCGGCGAGCTACTGAACCTCATCCGATGGAATGAGAAGCCCAGGAATACGAGCACAGGAATACGAGCACGACCACTAGCACAAGTGTACAACTGCACCCCAGCTCGGAAAAGCGCGTGGTTGCCTTTGCACAGCGATACACTCAATTCTCTTTGCACACTAGCCAAGAAACTACCATACTTCACATGACCAGTCCCACCAGTAGCAACAGCCAAGTGGCGAATGTATTCACTAGCCTTCGCGTCAAGGTACCCATAGGACTTGATAGTGAATGCGCAAAGAGTCAGCCCCTGAACACAGGTAACCTGCAAAAGCATTGTCCTTGTGCGTGCGGGCGGCCGCGGCGGAGGCTCCAGTTCGTGTGGCAGCACCGTTGCGGAGGTTAGTGGCGGTGCAGGGGTGGGTCACCACAGCATCCACAGCAGTGGGCCCGGGACCAGGGGTGAGGAGAGTGTAGATGTCACCCCGGGCTTGGCCGGCTGTGTTGCAGTTGCGATCAAGCTCACGATACAAGGGCTCACGAGTGCTGAAAAAGCTTGCGCGGCTGGTGGCATTGCGGAGGGCGTCACAGACAATGTTGTGCCGATAGTAAGCATAGCTGCTGCCAACGCTTTTGCATGCCATGGAATGGGTGGTGTCATTGCCCTGCACAATTTATCACAGGAGCAGCGCGCTGGCGGAGCACCAGCCACAAGCCCTGAAACTCCAAGGCGGAACTGACAAGAGTCGATTAATTCACTGTCGGTGAGGGAGAGCCGTTTGCATGTAGGGACTGTGTCAAGGAAGGCGCCAGAGGCGCAGCAAACAATGCTGCACAACCCAGCTTGGACTTGTGGGGAGGGGAGGCTGTGCTAGAGCTTGTCCCGTTGCGCATCGTTATACGCACGGCGGACTATTTTGGGGCAATTGACGATTAAAGGCAGGGTGTGAACAGTGATGTGGCCTGCCACGGCAGCATTTGGGGGGCACACCCCAGGGGCGAAAGCTTGCAGCTGATGCCACATACCATCATACTCAGGCCCTTCGCCTGTAAATGGCCGGAAGTTTGTGGGCCCATCCACAAACATCTCGTCGCAGCGAGCGGCCATGGAAGCCCAGTAGGCGGTGGAGATGTCGATGGTCGTGAAGTCAAGCCCAAAACCACCATCACTGAGGGGCAAGCGCAGAGTCAGGAAGTGGTTACATCCACAATGCGTCAGGAATCAGTTAGAGGGTACCGTCAAACCGGTAAACGTTTGTGAGGCGTGTGACCACGCAAACATCCCGAGCCAGGAGAGTGTACGTGGCTGCAATACAATGTATGTGTGATCGTGGAGCGTGTCAATGCCATGCACTGCAACTATGCCTGCGAGAATCGATGTATGGACTAGGGGCCGCCAATCACGAACATGACAGCCAACACTAATGCTAGTTGGATGGGATCCTACACCTGTAGGGCAGCAGATCGTGCATCTCCATTGATAAACGGAGCTCTATAGATGGTTTTGTCAAATGAACTTCAATGTTTATGCGCATGTGCTATAGCTGTCTCGATCGTAAGAGCGCTTGTGCTGTTTTGTGTGCGATAGCTCGCTAATGAGAACGTGGACCTCGCGCTGTACAACTATGCTTCGAACCGATATGATGCAGTCTGCTGATCGTCCAAATCGCAACATTAGGGCTGTTCCAGAACGTGCTCATTTTGCTGTTGGCAAGGAGTCGTAATGTGACATGGAGGAGCCAGACATGCGCTCAGCATGCTACGATCAGTTCCGCGCGGCACCCCCATAACGATATCGAGGCTGCCTGCCAATGAACAGCAGAAGAAACTAGACGGATTAAAACTTTGAACGTACCGTCATATTGGTAGTTTGCTGCACCGGGGAACCAGGTATCCCAGCCAGTTTACGAACTCTCTCGGGATATGGTAAACGTCCAAGTTGAAGCTTAAGGGTCTGAAGCAGCGTACTAGGACTCGGAGCCTCCACAGCCGTCGTGCCTTGCGCTTGGCCTTTTGTACCCAAATTTTTTTGCATCTGAGTGCATTTTGAGACTGCTTGGGGATCTACATTGGTTTGCATGCTACAACAGCGAAGTTTATCTGGTGTTCGTGTGAGGAAGGTTATCGGTGACGCGTATGGTCTGAGTATGCATTGACAGGAAACAAGAACCACGACAAGAAGAGGCGGGGAAAGCAATAGTTTCCCTGGCTACAGGAAAAGTCTACAAGCAGGGCTGGGGACATTATATCATGAGTACCTACCAACCGGACCGACAGTTGCATATCCGTACGCGTATAACCGGTACGTACAACTACCAATGAGTGATGACATCGGCGAGATCTCTAGAGTGCTGGATGCAGTACTGCCAATGAGTGCTGGTGTTTCTCGCACAGGCATTGATTTTCCCCAGTTCATCCAAATTTACTTCTGTCGCGTCCTGACGACGAAGCTACATCCGAAATAGGAAAGTACGTGGAGGCGGTGTGAAAGCCTGATGTGAAGTTGCTGTCACGAACGTCTCATTTGAAGCTTGGCTTCATCAGGTTCACAGTTGGGAACCTGTGTTATTAGCTCCCCTAGAGAGTCCAACCACAGTGCTTGCAAATGCTCACTATTGTACACATCGTCGTTCACAGCGAGTATTCCTTTGACACACGCAAGGCAACGTATCAACCCAGGTTTGTGAGGAGGCTTCCACATGTGCGTGAGTGGCCACTGGGGTGGACACTCGGAAAACATGAGGGTTTTAGTTATCAACATGCCACGCAATTAAGTGAGGTGCGCCTATTGTAATGGCCTCGCAAGTGCTTATTATGAAGACGTGAACACGCTGTCTGGTGATCACTTCGTTTTTATATAGGGGGCCGAATTCTATTCGTTTGGAATTGGGTTTGGAATTCGGCGCTTTCTGCGGAGTAGTCAGCATTCCAAAAACGATATAGACGTTCTGAGCATCGAATCCCTTCAATTGGTTTCTTGTGGCATAGCTTGCCACTTTGTGCACCCTGTAAAAAAACATCTGTACTCACACATTCAGGCGCATATCCTGTGCGTTGTCAGATTGAGGTCCCTTATGACCCATTCTGAGGTCGCCAGCCGCGTAACATTGTGCATGGCAGAATAGCAGCATTGTATGCATGTTCACCATGCATGTAAGCGTGTGCATGACGGCTACAGCGTCGCCGCTCCCGAGAGTCAACAGGACCCGCCCTCAGAAAGGCTGAGTGCATTCATGCTCTACTCTCAAGTATACATGGCCTCAAAGCCATCACAGTGATGGTGGATTCTCACAGTGGTGTGACGCACACGCATACGACGTTCATAGCTGTAGCTGCAGACACCGGTGGAATAGCAAAGCGTTGTTGACCATGTTTTGAACGAGCATGACAATGCCCAATGAAGGTAGAATCAACAAATAGTGTTGCCGACTCCAACTTGCAGCTCTCAGCTCGTTCCAGGTAAACCTGGCTCCATGGCCCAACGTCAACCACTCACCCCCCCCCCCCCCTGATGTCACCAACAGACACCACCCTGTGGAGAGTATAGGGCAGTAACAGTGGGCATTCCGTCTTGAACCAGGCATTGTACTCATCCTGAGTACAGTCCTTGCGCTTTCTTCGGTGCTCAATCATGATCTGGTCCCCTCCCCCCTGCCCCCCCGACCCCTTCCCATACGCTGCTCTGCAGCATCACCCCCGGATGGCCCTTTCGCCAGCTTCCCCCCCTCCCCTGCATCACAGCAGGGATCTGGATCTCCTGGTGAACGTGCAGCTGAGGTCATTGTGGCGAGGGTGGTACGTCAAAGTAGGTCAGCGGGGAGAGGGGAAGATGCGTACATGGGCATTCATGAGAAGTAATGCGGTAACATGAAGGTCAGAGTAGTGCACCAGACGAGTCGGTAATGAGAATAGGTGGCTCTGGGGCCGGCCAGTTCACATAGCTTGGTCGAAAGCAGAGCTGCTTGGGGCGCCGCATTGTGACAAAACATATAAAGGGGTGGTTTGGGGGGGGGGGGGGGGTGGGGTTGGCCCCATCCTGCCCCACCAACACATGCAGCTGCAGAACTTTTGGGCCCAAGCCAGGACCAACAGAGAGGGTACACCATTCGAACAAAGACAAGGATCGCAATGTGATGCCCTACACCGTTTCTTGAGATATTCCACCTGGAAACATTCACAGCTGCTCCAACTACTCCAGCCAGCTTCATATTCTCCAGTACAAGCCTGCAGATCACCTTGCACCACACCAGGCCCTGGGAACATCATGTCACAGGTTCGCGCCTCAAACCCCGCACCCCCGCCCATGCGTCATCCTGCCCCTCCTCCTCCTCGCATTCTCTTCCCGCATCATCGCAACAGGCTGCCTGGCCCCCGCCATTCTCTATAGCCAACCTTTGTGACCTCAGGATCTATACACGTTTCCTCTCCTGCCACCCTGCAGCCACCCTGCGGTCACCGGAGCACCCTGCTCCTGTTTCTCCTTGTGGCGCTTGGAAGGCGTTACACCCTTAGGGTTAGTGACATGTGGCGCTTCTGCGTAAAATGGACGCCGACTCTGGCAGGTTGTGTTATATTGTGTTGAATAGCTGCCTTTCATTAACTGGCATTTGCAGGCGCTGTATGGATGCTGGGCACGGTGCTTCAGTACTTTCGAGCGCTACAGTGTGCAGCTGTCGCGCTCATGAGGAATGTTGTTGTGGATGTCAACACACATTCAACAGAATAGTACTCTCGTGATCCATGAATAATCTTTCGTTCAACAAACTTCTTCCAGTGCATTGACCACCTGATACGTCACAACCACATTATACTCTCCCGCCTATATAATGTCAAGTCTTTATTTAAACGCATGCGCAATTTGCATGTTGTCTGAGAAGACGGATTTTGTGGAGTTGTCAGCATGCTGTCCCAGCCACAAATGCAATGCACATGCAAAGCACCATATACCTGCAAACTTGAATAATCTCACTCTGGAATAACCCTTAATATTGCAACCATGCACAGTTCCTCAAAGACCTCGGGACCTTTCAGACATGCGGCCTGGCCGACTTGGCCGACTTCGCCGGCCCGGCCGACTTGGGCGACCAGGTCGCCCCGAGCCTGCTGACCCCTCCAAGGGCATGCAGGAGATCTCTTTGCCTCTTTCAATGCACTTGCCGTACTTGCAGCCACGGCACCTGCCTCTGGAGCACCTCTCGCATGAAGGCGGCGTCACCACCCCTGCATCACCATCCTCAACGTCAGCATCATTCGAACTGACTTTCCAATCGCTTGGTTCATGGCTCAGAACAAAACACATTAGAATTTCGCTCAATGCCTTGTTTGACCCGTGAGTATACATAATCGATGATTAGAAAAAATAATAAGCACGCAAACAATACGTTAAAGAATACGTGTTTGGTGTTCGATGCTTTTGGCTTTTTGGGTTCATGCCTATTCCAGACCTTTTCGGTTTGTGAAACGGTAAATAACACGTTACAGAATACGTTAATTGAAAATTCTCGTACACTGGAAGTTCCAATGAGTACAGTTCCTACTATTAATACAGGTGGCAGTTTCTACTCGTAGCTTAGCATGGCACCTTGAATTGGTGGAGAAGCCGCGGTCCTAATGGGTGGGGTGTCGGTACACAGCGGAGGGTCTTCAATATAGTTGCCGAAGCGATCACACGAGGTGGTCTCGCAGGGAGTCTGTAGGACATCAGGGCACTCTGAGTCGTCCTCTTGTGTGCATTCGCCGATGTCCCCCTCATCGTTTAAATACACCTCGCTGTCTTCTTCAAAGTAGAACCCAGTTGGATCGAAGTAGTTGGGGCATTCACTGGATACGCAGTTGCGTACAGGAATTGCTTCATCATACTGTTCATAGTCCTCCAAAGCTACTGGTGTGGGTGATGAAGTGGGGGTGCAAGGGGGAGGTGCATCTGGCTCTTCGAGAGGAGCAGGTGAACTTTCTACATCACCAATGACCCCACTTTGTACTGATCCATCGACTATGTCTGATTGTCGGCAGTACCAGACAGGGAACTGTCCTTTGGAGTTTGCCTTTTTGGCTCTGCACACCCGCCGTCGTTGCCTGTTCCAGCTGCATCCTCTCCCACATCGCTTTATACGTGGGCGTGCGTCGGCGGTAGAGGCAAGCTCGGCTGCGAGCAGAACCAGCAGAGCCACCTGTAGCCATCGCGGTGATGAGTGCGATAGAGATAGGCTCATCGTGGGGCCCTGCACATGTGCAATAACTTTGTTTCATAGATCTATGAGAATGGAGAGCCGGGCTTCGGGAAGATGCATGTGAGGTCGATTGAGTTCAACAGTTCGGTGTATAAAGTTGCAGGCATAACACCATATACTGGCTCATGTACCAGCATATCATCACATGACAGCTTAGCTTGACCTCGCACATGCGACAAAGGACATGCTTCAACCGAAGCAGCGCAGGGATACAAGCTCTCTACCCACATGGTGCACCAAGCCATGACATTTGAGTATAGGGAATGACTGAAGCCGGGGGAGCGGACTCAACATGAATAGTGCGCTCGCTCACATTATATTTACAGTCAGATTATGGCCGTGTGTCTGTATGCGTAATTTCAGTTTCACAGGGTGTAAAGTTACAGCCATAACTCCACCATATTACTGACTGCATGCCGTATTTTTTGTCCTTATGTCGTCAACATAAAAAAGTTATGTGATTTGAAATTGATTCATGTGGTCTGTATATGCTCCCGAAGGGGAATCACATATGGACACTGGACTTGTGCTCAGTGGAAGGCCCCAAAGGAGAAAAGTCCCAGAATGCCATTGATACAGAGCATGCAGATGTGTGTATAGGCAATGACTATCAATGTTGAGATGTGCAAGCTACCTTGAACAAGTGTCTTTGAAATTTTACAATTTGCAATTCTCATGCCAGACGTCTGCCTTGATGATGTGCATGACAAGTTTCGGTTGCAGCGTTCGTTCTGCCAGTTGTGAAGGGAGAGCGTTTTTGTGAAGTGCCAAAATGTCAGCATAATGTACCTCAGTCTGCATACCATAGTAAGGGCCTTAGGGCCCAATGAACCAGCCATGTAACGAGAAACGCGAGTGACAGGATGCTCCTTTCCGGTGCGCATAAACGAGCTTTTGCATGTCTCGAAAACAGCAACACAGTCTCTTTATAGTTTCTGGCAATACTTTTCAGTAACCTTGCAATTGCCGCCTTTCCCCTTTGGCACAAAACTGAACAGCTCAGCGGCAGTACATATGAGATTACATCGACATATGCTTTAGAAAAAAAAGTGCAAGTAAGAATGAACGTCTTGCTGAAGTTGTGTCCATCGGCAGGCCGCACAGTACACACGAGTGCCTTGCACATGGTCATGACGTATGACTGTAATGCGGGCAGGAACTGTGTGTATTGGCACAGGCAGTTGACATTGATGTGGCAATGTTGATGTGATCACTCATATATGACTTTTGTATGAATTTTTTTTAAACTTTTCCGGTAAAAGTTCGTGAGTACCACTGCACACGTGGCCAGTCAACATCGTAAGTGCCTAGCTGGGAGAGCAGTTGCCATACAGTGTGCTCGTGCAGGTTACAAAAGCCTTGGATTTCCACCAAGTCTGTGGCATCAATGTATGCCGTGGCGTCCGACGACAGACTCACATTGCTGATGTATACCATGTATACAGGGATCCATGCGATCGTGCATCTATACACGCCGTCTTACAAAGGTGAATACAGCGTGATCGCTCGTTTTGCACTTTCAAGGACATTCATACTGGGGGTATGCTATACATGTCTCGATTGCCGGAGCACCTGTGCTCTACAGCCTGAGAAAGAGTACGTTGAACTCGCTCTTCAAAGCGATTGTTCGGTCCGCTGCAATACGACCTGCCGGTCCTCAAAAGTGCATCCGTTTGGCTATTGCTCAGAGCATAAACTACCTCGGATGCAGGGATGTGAGCTGCAAGAGCCGGCCATTAGCTCTTGTTCCAGACTGCACAGGTCTTTGGTATCATAGCTAACTAGCTATCATGACCGCTGATGCACTCCCGAGGCTTGCCAGCCAATGAACAGCAAGTGAAACCAGACACAAGAACACGTTGAGCGCACTTGATATTGGTAGTTTGTCAGCGCAGGAGGATAAAGCTTCCTACTTAGGTGCCGACAACTTGCTTGGGATCAGTCGAATGCGTTTCTGACTACGTTTTCGTAGAATGATTGAGGCGAAGTTGCTCTGCGCTGACTACCTAAGGCACAGAAAATGCCCCTGAATGTGTGAGTGCAGATTTGATATGCAGGGTGCAGAGAATGCATGCTCTGCCACATGAAACCCAATGAAGGGATTGCATGCTCAGAACGTCTCTACCGTTATGGGCGTGCTGACCATCCCGCAGAAACCGCCGAATTCATAACCCAATTCGAAAACAAAAATCCAATGTTGAAGGTTTACAAGCAACGTGCTAGGGGTAAGGGGTATGCACTATTGACGCAAGTGATCCGAAGCTTTGTGTCGATCACCGAACTGTGTTGCTGTCTGCATGTTCATCATGCATCTTCGTTCAATCTGTTTGGATTTGGGTTTTGAATTCGGCGGTTGCTGCGGAACTTTCAGCATCCAAAGTGGAAAAAACGTTATGAGAACAATGAATGTGCAGACTAATAAATGCTCAGCCGCCAACATGAGATGGCGGCCTCGGCAACCGATGTATAGACTTAGGCGACCAGGGCGACCCGGGCGCGCTGAGCCTGCCGACCCCTGCCAGGGTGCGCAAGATATCTCTTCATTTCGATGAATGCACTTGCCGTCCTGACAGCCGCGGCACCTGCCTCTGGAACACCTCTGGCATAACGGGACCGGCGCCTCCACGGGTGGCTCAACCTCTTCTGGATCCTGAACCACCTCTGGTTCCTCAATTTCTTCTGGTGGCTCAACTTCCACTGGCTGCAGAGCCACCTCAGGTGCCTCAGGGTCCTCTGGTGGATTCACTTGTTCGGGCGGCTCAACCTCCTCAATGTCTGCATCCCCTTCATCAACTTTCCCATCACTCGTGTCCGAGGAACGAAGAAGACTCATCGGGGGGTGAGCTGATCCAGCGTCATCAGGCAGCATGTCGGCTGAAATTGGAGTATCAGCGATGTCACTCATAGGCGGTATGTCAGTGCATAAAGCAGGGCTGATAATCGGAACTCCTCGTGAGTCACAGGTATTCTCGTGTCGCAGGCGTTCTGCAGCACGCCTGGGCACTCGGCAGGGTCTTCCCGTGAGCAAACCTCAGACAAATCATCCTCACCATTCACATACATCTCGATTTCGGGCTCCCAGTAGTATCCTGTCGGATCATCGTAGTTGGGGCACTCATTTAAGCGGCAATTTAATTCAATGGCTGGCAGAGAATCGTAATCATAGTCTTCTGAGTCTTCGGGCCCTGCAGGTGGCGGAGGGGTGCAAGCCCCTGACTCTGGGGGTGGAACTGCCCCAGGAATACCGATGCTGAGGGGTCTGGCTGTTCCTGCTGTGAATCGTGATGCCCGTGTCTCCCGCCCACCGTCTCGTGCGCGACGTGGTGTGTTGCAGTGCACGATTGGAAAGTTTCCTTTGGAGTTTGCTTCTGCGGCTCTACACACCCACTGCAATCGTCTGTTCAAGCTGCATCCTTGCCCACTTTTCTTCAAACGTGGGCGAGCGTGGGCGGTGGAAGCGAGGTCGGCAGCGAGCAGCACCAGCAGTGCCACCTGTAGCCACCTTGTGGCTTGGTGGTAACGGTGCTTGCCCATTGCAACGACGTGCAGACACCCATGGGTTGTGTGTCTGAGGTTCAACATAAATGAGTTTTATCATGAATCAGGTGCACCTGGTTCTATTCAAAACCAGACGTCCCATGCACATGACTTGGCTTGCCGGTGGTCGCAACGATCGATGATAGCACGAACATATCTAGCTCTAGTAAAGAAATCAGCTGCCATTTAATCGTGCATCGTCCTGCGACGTGCCAACATGTCGTGCATTGAAAAGGCAGTTGCATACTGATAGCATCAATTTTGAGATGGATGAGATCCATGGGCCCATATGCATGGGATCGGACATCCACACAGGGCAGTCTAAACAGGTCTTCGGAACTCTGCGCTAATCATTCAAGGTACCTGTCGATCATTCAAGTAAAGTTCAAACATACTGCGAGTCGGCTTTCAGTGTCTCAATGGCAAGAGAATGTGGAGCGCATGGGCCAGAGGTAGCTCGCGATTCTGGACGGTGGCCTCGCTCTGAATAACGTTAACAACGGATCGAACCGCAACTGCTGCAGCACAAGTTGCCATTGCACAACGTGCCACAGCCGCTGTCGACTATCTCATATGCAATCTCCGGGCACAGCTTGAGAACCTACAAGTTGTTGTGTGCAGAAATTCGAACGTCAGGTGGTTGCAAGACGAAGCCGCCATGTGATCGGGTTCATTGTACGTGCAACCATCTCGACAACGAGGCGTGAAAGTCAGTGCCCAGAAGGCGAAAATATTGACAAAAAAAGAAAGCTTTGCTTCGCACCCTGAGAGTTTGCTTTCTCGGTGCAGGAAAAGAAAGCGTTGCAGACAGTTAGCGGCACTTGTACATAGAACGCAGATGTTGAAGCCTTTGGAGCAAAGTGAACGTTCTAGCGCTCAGAGGCATCCACTGATATCACGTACTGCGCTGGAACATGTGTCATATGTGGTCTTATATGATTGCATATCGCACACATTTCCTTGCAGAGCATGATCGGGATGCAGTCTGGATCCCTGCAGGTGTTCATGCAACAACCGGGAGGTTGGTCTGCCATTCGTGTGAAGAAGGCTACCGCATACATGATTATTCTGGTACAATATAGTGTCCTATAGTTACACATCCATGTAGGGTGTCTGTAGTTGTATCGACAGCACGGGTCCATCCGCCCATGTATGTGCCTGATCAATGCACCATTAGGAGGGGCGACGGTCAGACGCACACTACTTGTCAATACATTCGCACTTACCACTACATTGCTTGACATGCAAAAGCTCAATATTTTACAGTATGCATTGCATCTGTGGATGGGCAGGTGCATGCCCCTCGAGAAGCCTGCCGGATCTGTGCACGAACACAACCGAATTCGCTGTGACGAACTCATGAGTGCATGCAAGACGGGTAAACTTCATGCAGGACCACCCGCATGCGCTCGAATACCCATCCTGCAGATCGCTTCGTTAAGGGATACAGGTTCGTATACGGCCTTTAGATTTTCAAGGGTACAGCATGACACGCTGGCAACAATACAGTTTCAAAATGCTGTGCACATTACATGCTTTCAAGCCCTACCCCCCTCCCACCGTAGCCTTTTCGTGTGGGGTTTGTAAACAGTACTGTTACTTTACAGGTCATGATGGTAGAGTAGCACCTCATCATTCTGATCCAGGCTCAACGTGGCCTTCCCCGCCATGCTCATATTTTCCATCTGTGCAAGGACCATCAACAGAGTGCGCTCGGAACACGCCAACCTGAATCCCCACCCCCCCCCCCCCCCCCCCCAAATTCCTCGGATGGTTCCCACACAATCGCTAGCGTACACCGTCCTTCCGCCACGCGCAGCATGCACGCCTGGTACGCACGGCCCCATTGCCAATCTCTTGCCCCTTTCCATGTCTCTGCACCCTGAAGGTTGTATGCATCCTGCCACTTTATGCATCCTCCATGACCTCACCATCCCGTGTTCGCTCCTCCTCAAATGCCGCCTCGTTCATGCTGCCCTCCTTTTTTACAGCCGAGCCACCCCTAATGTCGCATACACTTCTTGAAGCAACTGCTTGCAACGAATTATGAATACATATCCAAACCTCGGTGTATTTGAATATGTATTGTGCACAGTCTCGTTTGTGCTGTCCAATTTATGCAATTATGGCCAAGGATTATGGCCACAGGTGGAGGGGGGGGCACTTTCGTGCTGTCGAAGGTAATGCTGATCCAAGTACAGTGGCATGTACAATGAATGAGGGGGACAGTAACTTAACCTTGACTTCTGAACACATCAGCTGCATGCTTCTGTCGTTTTATGAATCTGGGTCATCAGAGACCATGGTTAGATGTACAGGAATCTAAGGGCCTGCAGCTGAATACGCTGCTCGCTTTGCGCAGCGACCACATCGCCATGCGGCAACCCTATGCTCCCTGCATAAAACTGTGTTCCAATTGCTCAATACCCTAGGCCTTGATTTGAGGCCCTGCTTTGAAACAGTGGTCAAGTTACAGAGCCTTCACGGTGTTGTGCTTTTATGTAACTGTACTTATTTTTCCGACCAAACTCTTCATCAGTCCACATCGACATTCAGGAGTACCTCCCTCACAAGCGTAACAGAGGACAGGCAGAATTCAAAATCCAAGAGGAGTCTGGACTCTGGGTGTACGTGCGTGTCACTCCCTATTTGAGGATACTGTGGTCGAATCCCTTTATGTACTGTGTAACAAGGCCTGATAACTATACATGGTTACAAGGCACTGCATGTGTGAAGCATAACGCTGTTCTGGTCATGTGCCGCTGCTGTATTTGAGCGAACTTTACAAATTATTTGAGCAAATGGCTATGTGCCAGCACCACCAGAAGCAAGTGTCACGAGCACTGAACGTTCACTACCCATACGTTCAGTGGTCTGAAAACACCAGCTTCTGACTGAAATATGAACACAGCATACCCATCTTCTACGCCAGCTTGAATATGAATCGATTGGAAATTTCTTGGCCGTCTGGATATTTGTTCTGGTCAAACAAGTGACTGAGAAATGCCTCACAATCGGTTGCTCGCATCGCATTCTTCAGCCACATGCCTGTCTCAACGGCTCCCTTGACCCCAAACCCATTGTTTTGGGTTGCGACTTCAAAAGAAAAAAATTTGTAACCCCCCCTCAGAGAAAACGATTCTCCATAACTTAAACAGTGTTGGCGCCTCTCACTCAGCGTCGACCACGACGCAAGTGTACATTTGAACCCTTTTGGAGGCTGGTTAAAATTCAGCGAAAACTAGTTCGCAGTCACAACTAAAAGAAATTCTTGCCCAAAAGGAACCGCATCAAAGCCACGAAGAGCATCGGCCTCAGCAGCGCAAAGGAGCGGCACATGGGCCTGCATGCCCGGGCCAAGCGGGACCAGGAAGTCAAGCCTGAACCCAGGGCGTGTGTTCACAGATGCAGGATCAAAGCAGATTCGCAAAAACCGATCCGTAAGAAAAAGAAACCCTGCCTGCTTTTGTTGCTGATGTTTAATTGGTATGTGGAACAGTGCCTCATGTGTATGGTTATGTTGTATAGTTATGTACCTTGTGTGTACGGTTGCCCCCTGACTAGCAGGCTGGACTTCGTAGCCTCACAGGGCCTCCTTCTGGAACACCTTTGTTTTTTCATGCAGACGAGGCCGAAACCGTGCTCAACACTACGTGACAGCATGACTGGTTGGAAATAGCATCAACTACATATCTGCAAAGCCCACACCTACAGGCTGGCAGACTGTAGTGGAAGTAGAAAACAAGAAGGGGATTGTGGCCTCGTCAGGGACCTGTTGGCAATGAATAAATCACCATTCTTGGTTTTTTGTGGACGATTTTTGTGGTGCGATGTCGATACTTCTCTCAAGAGAGGGTTGACTGCTGATCGGGAATCATGCCATCTTTTAGGGGCGGGGTAGATTTGCTTGCTAACGATTGGCCTCTATAGTGAGTGTTTAAGTGATTTTCCAGGCTCTGTAGCACGTTGAAAATATCCGCATCTAAGTGGTTCAATGCCTCTCTAAGAAACCGGAAAGTTAGTGAATAGGCATGAACCCAAACAGCCAAAAGCAACCAACACAAAACCTCCACCGCTTCACTCGAATGGTACAACAGGATCATCACGACAGTCTGTGCCTGCACGCGTAGCCAAACTGCGACAGTCATGACGAAACACAGTCCCACGACCAGGAGCCATGGCACAACTAAGATATTGTACACTGATTCGCAACCACAGTGCACACTCTACAGGTTCGATGTGTCCTGTCTGTTTTTATTTTAGAGCATGCTCTTTTCGTCCCTAGGGCGCTCTTCGGGCTAATTTATGTTAACTGCTTGTAGGTAATTCCATTGACACTGTCGCTGCTTTCAGATGGCTTGAGTTGGTGGCGCGCACCAGTGTGTAGTTGAAGCACATGCATACAGTTGAATGAGACACATGATTGCTACCCAGACGCCACCAGAACCCCGTATGAAAGGCCCCAGCAGGCCGGGCAGAGCCATGTGCAGCACAAGGCCCACCGGAGGCTACACACCCCCCCATGCAGCTGGGCCCACTGCCGCGTCACCATTACCATACATATGATGATCTGCCGCATCACGCATGCACCACATGCATACAGTGAATGCGTCATGTATACCAATCCGTGATAGGATACAGGCGACCCCTTGGTTTGATGGTGCTGTGACACAGCGCAGCCCAGCACCCAGCAGGCCTCACAGCACACCTTGAAACCACACAATTCCGCTCTGTAACGCCGGTAAGGACTCACTGCACATGTTCAAATAAGCATTACACACACACGCCGATCTGCGCACCCTTCGCGAAGACCTTCGCGACAATACTCATAAACGATATCTGTTTTTTTGTAAAAAATTACTGTGCGGAATTAACGTAACCTAACGATACGAATATGATGGATACAATCACTATAACCCGTGAACTTGCAAGCTTGCGTGTCTCGCAATGTGATCAGGAGTGCATTCAATATTTAACCGTCATGGATCGGGAGCTTGGGACCGAAAAGTGGGCACATCACATAGATATGCCTATAGAAGGTAAGCAGACAATGCGTATATTGCATCTTCTAACGCCACAAACTTCATAGCACACTTTGTCTCAAGTTCTGTACAATGCAGCTGTTCTCCACAGTTGCGGCTGTAGCCGTTACCTCACCGACGCACTACACCTCATGGTGTGCCTGCACTAGCCTTATGAGATAGAACAGTTCATATCTTCAACGTGGCGAAGGACCTTGGGAAATCTCTGTCGTGAGCGTGTGCTAGTGTGCTAGCATCTGGGTCAGATTGGTATTTAGAGTGGTTGCTTCCTCCTAGCAACAAACGAAGACTTGGCAACAGGCTACGGAGAAAATGAACCCTTCCTTTATGCTTTTCATTTACTTCATACGTTGAGTCGCATATATTGCGGCCTACTGCGCTCTGCACACCTTTGCCTGAGCGTACTTACAGCTTCGGATGTATCCATCCGCAACGCAGGTGTGGAGGTGCAGACCTGCTCGATGCCTCCTCGTCTTGTCCATATGTGCTTTACACAGCTCTGCCGTGTTCTGCTTGGCACAGGGACCGTCTTTTTGGGTGCGCATTCTTTCTCGTCCTCACTATTGCTACCGTTCTGTTCACACTCTCAGCTCGTCAGTGTTGCAGGCGCAGCACTCACGAACACAAGCCAGACACATGGTCCATAAATTTTGCATTCATCATGCCTTAAGTCTTGCTTATTGCCTGTGTGCAACGCCGTATTGCGATCATGGATACGCAGGTACCAGCACGGACCATCCTTCAAACCGCTACAGCGCCTGCTACAAACAACAGTTCAGAAGCGAGTTCTAATTCGACAGCATCTACGCAACCGCCTGGGCCTCCGTCAGCTCCATCCTTGACACCGCCTTCACCTCCACCACGTCTACCCATCGACGTGCCGCCTCCTGATGTCACTACAGTCCGTACAGCTTCAGAACTGCAGCAAGCTGTAATGAAAGGAGCTAGAGACATCGAGGTAGTGGAGCATCTCGATCTGCGTGAACTGGATATGCTAAAGAACCCTTACAACACGCGACCTGAAGGAGTTGCGAACAGAAGGGACACTCACACCATGTACAGTGGCTCGGACTTACGATCTATTCGGGTGTGAAACGCCATACTTTTGCTATATGCGGTTGTGTAATTGTTTGAACAGCGCACTCAGACCTGTGAAAGTTCCCTTTTCTGCTGCTGGGAACTAGTGTTCTTGCATTTTACCACAATTTCGGTTTCACAAGTTCGGCAGAAGTTTGGGATCAGCGCCATGCTTACCGAAGTAAATAAATTGCAGTATTTTACGCATGCACACCAGTTACTCACGTTCCCCTCTGTGGACAGCCGCGACCATGCGTTGGTGGCCTGCGCAGCTACAGTAAAGTGGCCCTCGGGGCCAAAATCTCTGAAATATAAGTGGTGTTCAAAACCACTGAGCTTCAGCCTCGGTACCAACTAACGCGTAAAAACTGGCACACAGGCCCTTTGCAACTTGTCTTGTTGATCAACATAGCCAGTCCAATTTATCCACTGGAAATCTGAGCTCTGTCGCTCGCACGTATCAATGTGTCAGTTGATGGAAACCCTGCTGCCATTCGCAACAGTTCCAGTCCCGTTCTGCAGGGTAACTGTGGACCAAACAGCAATAGCAGCCTTCCAGCAGGATTGCCGGAGTTGACCTCCGGCAGGGTGGAGTATCCCCCTCTGAGGGCATCGCAGTGTGTTCTTGTTGTGGACAAGCCCTGGCTCTGGAACAAAAACTCCACTATATGGCTCGATGGCCTCTACATTGCAGTTGCACGGACTGTAGTGGAAGAGGACTTCATAACCTTTCAGTATGGCACCTATTATCACTCAGACGGTGTCCCTGGTAGATCTCTGTATGTGACAGGGTGTACGTTTGTGGGGGAGGGGCGAGGCAGTGCACGTGCCATTGCAACGTTTGAAACGAGTGCCGCTGTTCTGATAGAAGGTATGTGTCTTTCATTCCTAAACGTGCATCACATCACTGTCTATGGTCTTTGATCATCTAGCTCTAGATTTTCCCTTTCTTACCACGTCAGGTTTGAACCCCGGTCCGACCAGGGCTACCTCTCGTCTTGTCATCGAGCATCTGAGCCTGGTCCGTAACGGGTCTGTGAATGCTTCTCCTTTATGACTTGGGTGCATTCCGCTACTGTGGCACTGAGGCTGAAGCGGAAAATGTGTAAGACGTAATCCGCATTTAATTAATTTATTTACTGCCCAATTCCAGGAACCTTTTGGTACCAAGTTCTGTGCCAACCCACTGTTGCGAAACTTTGACTGGCACACACACAGTTTGCTAAACTCCTAGATGCCTGTTTCGGAAGTCAAGATGTATGACCATTGAGGCATGTAGGCGTATATGTTTCTGCACTTAACGAACTCGGTTTCAACAACAGTATCTGATCTTTGAAGACCATTGGTTTCATCGAAGAAAGCAATAAATTGTTTGGGGTCTACACAATCAGACGTCCTTTGGGCCAAGAGGTTCTCCAAATGTGTTTGCAAGTCCCAGAGGTTGCTGTTCAATGTACTCTTGCATGTTCCATTCGAGTGAAGTGGTGGATGTTTTGTGTTACTTGCCTCTGGCTGTTCGGGTTCATGCCTATTCACTACCTTTCCGGTTTGTAATACTCTTGCATGTAATCGTCGACACCCTGCAGTATCTGAATTCAGACCTGTGCAGACAGCATCCTCTCTTCCTTCACTGGCAATGACGCACCTCTTGCGTTCATCCAAACCTCTCGGGCCACAGTACGCACCACCGCTTTCCGCGACTTCTTACTCAGCGAAGAGATATTCGACGTCAGCAAGGGCTCCTCAGTGAGGTTGCACAACTGCTCCTTCACCAACATCACGGTTCCCGACAATGACTACGTTTCGACATCCTTCAACGACTGGGAATCTTTCAGGGGCTCTCAGGTGGAACTGTACTACTACCCAGATGATGACGCTCTGCCTGAGTTTGACATCACCCGGACGAATGCCAATGGGAGGCTCGGTGAGCATCCATACTCTGCACAACATCTTGCTGCATCATGTTATATTACTGGTCCGGTTTTATATGTGCATATCTTGAAATTTGTGTGTTGGTGGTGGCGGTAGTGTTGCTGTCAACAGAAAATCTGGTTTTTTGAACTTCACATGATTTCATCTACTGACGTCACAAACTGTTAAGGAAACACTGTAGGTCTTCATGACATACGATGAAGGCATCTGCATCTGGTAGGCTGTGAACATACTTTTCAAAACAGAGGTGTGAATTGGCACGCACACCGCCCTGGATTGGTTTATGTACCAGCAAATCATCGTATGGGAATGTGAATACACTGTTCTACATAGCCAACAACTATAGCCAGCAACTCTATGTCCTGAGCTCACCAATGTCCAGTGGACATCAGAGCTCAGGTGACCACTGCCTAAAACAGACAGTCTCAGGTCAACATAACCCCTTACCTTTGGCCATCCTTCAACGCGCTCTACCGTCCTTGGCTGCCAAGGAAGCGTGTTGTGCTATTGATGTGAACTGTGTCCACAGGGGTCAAGGAACTACCTCCCAATGCACCAGATAGATGCATGCAGGTGTTGACACTTGGGTATCGCTTCAAGTGATGAGTGACTGCCTCTTTCGTTCGAGGGATGGCCTGCCTGGGTGCCCAGAGCCATTCACAACTGAACTCAAGTGCGAGCTGAACAGACGGGCGATGATCGAACAGGTTTGAATTTTGTCACTATCCTGTATGACTGCAGAAGCTGTCAGAAATCTGATAATGCCAAGCCATGGATTTCAACAGCACTTGAAGGGCCTCACAGTTCCATGTGTTTGTGCATGCTGTTGACCTGTTGATCAAACCAAGGTATACGTAGCAGAATACTTCTATACATCTATCGCTCCACGTTTGTGTGGTTAGCGACGTTGGTTTCATCACAAACAAGTACGACATTCAACTGTTTATCAGTAAGAGCAGTTGTTACACGTCGTTCAAAGGGTGCTCCGCTGCGTTTGCCATCATTGAAGGAGGTTCTGGGAGCGAAGGAAACTCAGGTGTTATGGTCATCATGCTCCAGAGTCGTTTAAAAGTTCCCAAAACAAATGTCCAGCGCTTGATGTATGAGCGGTCAGCGACTGTGGTTACGCAAATATACTTCCATCCCCTCATGCATGCACGTTGGTGACCAGAACATTTCAGAACCAGAGCTGCATTGATCAACCGATCTGCATGGCCACCTGGAAATCGCAAAAGTTCTCTTTCAAAACATATAAGAACAAGACCTCCTGTGAGGCGGATATTACATCAAGAACATTGTGCAGGGCTTGGACCCAGATGCGGACAGTGATGAAGGAAATAAATATCTGCAAGACTACTATGTGCGCAAAGATTACGTCACCGGACTGCCACTAACTGTGGAGGACTACTTGGCTGGCGCTGATTACGAGGCTTCATCAGCTACAGCAAACGAGATTGGAACTGTATTCTATGACTACGACTATATACCGTACGCCGAGTTTATCACGCCTGACAATGGGGAAGAGTGGCTGCTTAGGACTCGTCAGGTGGGCGTGCTCTCTCACTCTGAAAACTCGGCTTGCCGGCACCTCGCCTTCCACCGTCTCTTCGCCTTCCCATATCTCTGTGGTGTGCGAAAAAAGTATATTCGATGTCTAGACAAGTCCACATGGATTTTTTCGAACCCGAAAGGTAGTGAACAGGCATACTCTCGCAGTTGGGCTAATGCTACTGGGAGACGCTTTCGTAATGGTGATATGGTGCCATTGGAGTTAAGTGGTGGATGTTTTGTGTTACAGGCTTTCAACCATTTGGGTTCATGCCTATTCGCTTCCTTTTCGGCCTGTTATGTAGTGAACATGCATGAACGCAAAGAGCCAAAACCAGAAACATAGGATATCCACCACTGCACTCAAATGGCACAACAGCACCAAATGTGGATTGCTGCATGTCTCGCCAACTTTAACTACTGTGTCTACAGGTGCTCCCAGTACTCAAGACAAAGGACAGCAACTTTGACCCCGTTTTCTCCCCACCTGCAGCGGACCCCCCCCGAAACCTCCCCCCAACCATCACCGCGTTCACTGTAACGCCAGGCTACCCCTCCGCCTTGTCACAGAATGGCCCCACAGCATCTGCTGGTACCATACAGGAAAGGGACCTGCGGGAAATGGAAGTAACTGACAATGATGATGACCAGAACAGTACTAAGCGTACTGTGGCAATTGTGTCTGGTGCTGCATGTACTGTACTTCTTCTGTGTGTGGTGTGCATGCTAGTCGAGTATGCGAGAAGGAACAGAGGGAAGAGGCAATTGCTCGAGTCCCAGGACAAGACATCTTCAAAGGTGGGGATGCTGAAGACACCAAGGCCATGGGAGTATGGGGGGGCCACCACCACCAGTGATGTTGACTTGGTGTGTTCAACACTGTTTTGCTGTATGTGCTTCTTGTTGATGTTGGTTAAATGCTACTTGACTGGTGTGATACGAAGCGCTACATGTCTCAGTGGTTTGTGACGTTGGTTGTGGCAACACATGTTGCGAATGGCACCTTCACGTGAGTGGCATACGTTGTGATGTTTCAACTTGCAGAGTACGCGAAGGTTTTGGTCACATCAGACAAAAGAAATCCTCCCAAAACTTTCCGGTTGCTTATTATCGACTCAGTTGTGAAGAAGGGGCCAACCACGGCACCTTTCGGAATAAATATTTATGTCGAGGTTTATATTGCAGCTTGTAAAAGGGACTGTCCGGGAACGCAATGAGAGCTTTCTAAGTTGAAATTGGGGCTTAGTTTGTGAGCGTGTTGCGCCAGCATATGTGGCTTCCTCTGTTCTCTAGTTTGTGACCGTTTGCGATCAATTCTGAAATGTT
The DNA here is from genome assembly GCA_032359135.1 of Ulvella scutata. Lineage (NCBI taxonomy): Eukaryota > Viridiplantae > Chlorophyta > Ulvophyceae > Ulvales > Ulvellaceae > Ulvella > Ulvella scutata. Next base: position 26,617 of record JAUMHD010026827.1, read on the forward strand.
GCTCTTTCGTTACAGCTATGTTGTACGTTCCTGCTCTGAACTCTATATTTTAGAAGTTTCCACCAGTCCGGGGGATTTGTTTGTAGGAATGACATGATTTCTGTGCGGTTTACGCAATGCTTTTGTTGGATTTCTCCAGTTTGTAAAACTTCCGGTTTGTAAAACGCTTTTGTTGGATTTGTACAGCTGTAGTGCAAAAAAGCGTCTGGTGTTACGAGTCCGCTTGCCCTGCGTGTGTGCTCTCCCATCCAGTCGATGATACCACTCAGGCTGCCGTGCAGATGCTTCTCACCAGGAATTCAGGATCTGCAGCATACGAAGGGTTGTTGGGGTCTCAGGTAAGGTTACCTCAGCTCTCCAAAACCCTACCCAACAGCCGACCTCCATATGCGGCCCTTGCACTGCCATTTGTACTCTCTCGAGCTTTTCTCATGCTTTGGCGCTGAGTGACCTGATGGAATTTCTATACAGTGCCTGCAACTTGTTGAGTCGATCATTGTATGTATGAAAAAATAGCTTTTTTCAGAATAGTATGCAAGAGCATTCGGGGCAGGGTGGGCGGACTAACCAAGAAAAAACTTGTGAAAAAGATCCAAAGCTCCTGCAAGAATAACAAATCGGCACGTGTTTCCCGGACCTAACTTATGGTATTCCACCACCTATGCATGGATTCAAAGCAACTTAGAATGCTAAGCATCTCATTTGCAAAGTCACTCTTGTGGTCATGCATGTGCAGGCACATGGGGATGAAAAAGCATCAATCTGGTCAAGGCAGCCTGGCCCTGACACCTTGGAACAATATGCAGCTCTTATGAAAGGTTTTCACATTCTCGCCCACCTGTGTCATCCTCCAGACACTTGCTTCCCTATGTGCAACAAGTAGTGCTACATGCATCAGTGGTCAGCAACCTGCTAACCCCCTAGGTAAACTACCACTGGTCATCCAGTCCCCGTGTTGCATTCTTCACATCCTCGGTAACGAAGGTAAAAATAAAGCATTCCGAACTCCCTTGAAGAATCAGGAACAAACTTGCCAAAAACTCAAAGAACTCTGCAGCTAAACATCGACAAAGGAGAAGAACAGCTGTAACAAAAAAATCGTTCTGAACAAAAGAACCATTTTTTAACGAAAACGATACAAGAACAATCCATTGAGAGATGAACACTAATATGCTGCATTTTTGCCGACAAATGTTGAAACACAGCGTGCCTACAACGTTCTGCAGGCCCCAGTACCAATCTGAAAGGGGCAATGAACGAAGACTTTGAGTATGCGCTCCCCTCCGGCCTCCTCCTCGAGCTCGGTTCACACAAGAAGACTTGTGGAGGGATCAAAGGCGACTCCACAGACGGCAACACGTTTGCCTGCACGGGAAGCGCTGCGAGAGGTGGACTGCGTTTAGGTGCTGATTTTCTCGCTGGCAGCATACCTGACACAACATCGCAGGCTGTGCACAGAAGTGGCTCAGGGTGTGGCCATGGCGCGGCTCAAGTCAGACTTGATTCCATGGTGCGCCTTGTACGCTTCTTTTTTCCCTTGCTTGCAGTGTGTTTGAGTTTCTTCTTTTTCTGGTATTTTTCAAGTCACACATTTTGTTGGAGTATATGAGTACACTATGGTCTCTGTCACTGCTATTGGCTACTTGGGATCATACCTATTCACGACTCTTCCGGTTTGTAAATGGGTGATTCTGAAACTGTTTGATTTGTGATACAACATATGTCTGGATTTGGGTTGAAATCCATGGTTTGCTTCTGCGGAGAATTCAGCAGTCCAAAACAGTGTTGAAGTTCTTAGGATGCAGTCTCCTGGCCTGGTTTGATGTGGCAGAGCATGCCATATCATTCCCAGCATACTGCACATGTCATCAGCAATCACACGTTCATGATATTCGCATCCTAGTGGATATTCATCTTCTTTTGCAACAATGTGCGGCGCTATTTGTACCCTTTGAGATTATCCTTGTTGCCCTGTGTGGCTCAGAGGTGTATGCCCATGTCCCAACCCTTCAAGGGTGCTAGAGTCGAAGCCATGTCGGGTTGTGTCATCAACCTCCCAATGGCAGGGTGCCTCCCCAATCTCCAAATTGCGGGGCTCCCCCAATGGCAATGTTCCCGATAGCGATTTGTATTGCATATCTGACAGTTACCACCAAAGCTGGTCTTACTAAGTCCTGACGAACTACAGGAGCCCACTGAGGAAGGCGGGCTGAGCACCAGCAGAGCACGCGGAGGGGCGAGGAAGGCACCCTCTCTGCCTCTAATCTCGGTGTCAGAACGATCTGGGTCTGGCATACCACGCGACGCCAGCTCCTCTCCTTCTGGCTCAGGCCTCTCCACACGTCAAGTATCCCGCACTGCCCCTCTGATGAGCGCCGAAAGCGACAACTTTGCGCCTCGACTGTCTAACCGCGGTCAGCAGGCACATGAAGGTAGTAGTAGCATGGCGAGGTCAGGGCAGGCGAGGTCTGCAGAGTCTTCTTCGCTGTGGCAGAGCACTGACGCTATCCTCGTCCAGGTATGCACCGAAAAACTTCCTTGTTAACTTGTCCAGGTTAGGAAGTTGGAGCAGCATGTTGGTCTTTGTATAGGCGGCTGCCGATTAAGTGGTGTCTGTTGATTGCCTCGCTGCATTTCGTTCCTTTCAGATGTCGAGTAAAACAGTTGTGGCGGCATCCTATGTTTTATGTGCTCAGGACAAAGTAATGCTGCTGTGCTGCTGCCTATCCACAACACAAGTGCCAAAATGGTGCAAGGGCATGAAGTAATAGATACGAATATCGTGTAGGTACGGGATTGTGGTAGATTGCTTATACTGTTATTTGTTGCGGTTCAATACTACCTGGGGATGTTTGTAGACTGCAAGATAGTCTTACATGTATTGTAGGAAATGCAACGTTGTCATGCATTGTATTGTGCAGGGGATCGAGGCCACAGAAGGTACTTACACAGGGCCTGAGGTAACCAAGCTGGACATCCGGATAGAAGAGGACGACCCGTCAACTGTGGCTACAGGGGCCACACCATCCCCGTTTGCGCCTGGGGGCACGAATGAAGATGTGCAGATGATGAGAACAGGTGATCCTTCTTCCAGTGCATGCTACAGCACCAGTGGATCAGTGAAGCGCTTGCATGCTTGGAGGATTTCACGCGTTTAAAAAAATACAGGGGTATCCCCCCTTGCACCCTGTGCAACTCTCGTTATTCAAAATCCATGCATGGAAAGGTTTGGATATGGATTTTTTAAGGGAAGGGCATAAGTCCATAGCATGGCTCATGTACCAGCAAACCGCTTGGTACTGATATGTAAAGTTACAGAAAGAATGCATCGTCTGACCAGAACCCATTCGAAACTGATGTGAATACGTCACAGTTGGCGAAAGAAGACTTTATATGTTACATCCTCAGAAGAGAGCAAAAAGGACCTGAGCCTGTGCCAGAATTCACAGTGACAGTTATCAAACAAAATAGCAGCACCAAAGTGCTTTGCAGGGCTCACCAGGATTGTAAGGCAGGAGCCTGATGTCTCTATTGCAACCACGGACATCATCTTTGGCCAAGGTAGCGTGTTACAACTGTCAAAGCAGCTGGACAGCTTCAAGAAGAGGGACTTGTTCCTAGGGAAGTTCCACATGCTTGGTCGCAAGGAGCGTCGGCGTGGCGGTACGTCCCTGTAGCCACATGCCGCCCCAGTTTGAATAAAACTCTAGCTTTTGTCACTTGATTGTATGAAATTAGTGATTGCAAACAGCCTGTAACTATGGCTGAGGTGCTATAAAGGGAAGTTATGGAAACCTGTAGTGTGAGGTGTTATTAAGCTGGGAACTTGGGAATCTTGTTAAGCTCACGAGATGCCCCAATGTAATTGATTTGATAGGGCTTTTTGCGCAGACATTCTGGCAGATGCAGACTTATGCATTGGTAGGCTCCTATTCATGCACGGCCTCAAAACATACTGACCAACTGTCAGTGGGGCAGGCTTAATACGAACCACAATGCTCGTACGGTTCGACAGTTGAAGTAACTTTTACATGAAAACATACAGGGAAAAATGTGCAGCTCGCAAATGTGTCTGCAGCATCTGCAATTTTTTCCTCTCACAGCACGCGAATTTGCGACTGCGCCAAGCAGTGTGCAACGTGCAGGGCAGGCGGTGGTGCAGTTTGCAGAGGGGGTAGGAGATGGCCGAGCGTACGCAGTCAAGTTCTTCCTGGAAAATGCAAGCTTTTACGCAGAGGCCGCACTGTATGTGGCAGTGTTCCCCCACCTAAGGGCCTGCCTCTCTGAGAGGGCCTCCCTGGCCATGGCCCAGCTGGCTGCTGCTCCGATCAACCCTGGCACAGGCAGCACAGGCTGCGAGCAAATGTCTGAAGGTGCCCTTGCGATACAGGCTGCTGGCTCCCGCTTTTTGCCCCAGGTATGAATTTGATATCCTGTATTTTTCTGAATCTTCGTAGCTGGAACCGTTCCGCAGTACAAGTGTATCACTTGTTCATTACGTTGCATGTCTGAACACCTTGCTGTGCGTCATTCATTGAGCAGCAAAACACTGAGCACATTTGTATTGGACTGACAAATGCTGTGTGAAGATAACGATATGGCAATCTGCGGCAGTGCAAAGTACTAAACATTTCAAGCCTGTTCAATTCGCACCGGTACACAACCTCTCCAGTTTTAACACTTGCGGACTATACCTGCCGCCAGGGTTCACATCTAAAGTTGCAATGGTGTGTCAGAATTCAGCAGGAAATGCAGGGAGGAGGATGGCAACCCCCCTCGCTTCTGCCTTCTCTCTACACACTGTTGGATTGCTACGTGCAGTTTGTAGTATTCACGGGTCAAGTTCAAGCAGTTGGGTGGTCAAGTCCGATACTGAGTCAGTATGACTGTTGGACTGTTGCATCATCCAATGAAACATCATCGAAGGCCAGAGAAGTGTCACTGTGCACTCCTTATACAGTATTCAGATACATCAGCAATGTACAACACCTTGTACAAACAAGAACAGCAACAAACAGTATTCACAGCAGTATCGTTCATTCAGTACGAGCTATGCGCTTCCTACGAGCTGTGAACTTTGTACCCTTAGACAAGCACAGGTGCGAGGAACGACTACAAGGAACTGTACGCACACGTAAGCAGTGTTCATATGTAGGTTCTGCATGTAGTCGTACAGAGACATCCTCGCTTCTCCCTTCTCTCTACAGGCACACCATAATGTGCCTATGTGTTGAACATAGCTAGTCTATTTTCACCATCTGGACAGCCTGCGAGCTCAGGTCTCCAGTGGTGAAAGTACACTAGCTATGTTCAACAGTATGCAGGCGGCACGGTGCTGCCGATCACTTTGACAATGTGCGGGTGTCTTACAGAGCAGAGCTTCACCCCAACAATGTGGACCTGACGTGGCACGGTACATGTGACGATGCATAGCGATACCTATGTATTCGGGACAGTGTACAACCACATGTGAGCTTGTGAGGCAGCATTTTTCATTCACTGTATCAGCTGCTGACAGAGAGGAAAGCTTGCAGGTTGAAGCACTGAGAGATGGCGTGAAGGGCGAGCTTGTGGACCCCAAAGGCAATGCATTACCACCATGCATTGTGATGGAGAGGGGTGAGAGTCTGCAGGAGTGGGCCAACCGAGCCGAACCCGATCTTTTCGCCTCCCTCGCCGTGCGCACCCCTCTGGCCACTTTTTATACGAGCATGTTTGATTCACCCACTGCAATGATTTGGTTCCATCAACTTATCGAATCCAATACTGCAGCTGCTGGCGAATATCGCAGAGAGGATGACGAACATGCACGCGGCGGGGTTTGTGCACCGCGACCTGAAGCCGGCCAACGTGATGTGGCTGCCGAGGGAGAACCGGTGGACCGTCATCGACTTTGGATGCGCGGCTCGTGTGGGGGTGGCGGCGCCGCTATCCTTCACGCTTGCGTACGCCGCGCCAGAGGTGGTTCGCGCTTTGGAGGTGGGCACGAAGAGCATCGTCAGCACCCCCGCACTGGACGCTTGGTCGCTGGGGGTGATGGCCTTCGAGCTGCTCACCGGCGCCCCCGCCTTCCGACTCGTGACCGATGGCCGCGCACGGGTGCGAGATACTACCGCCGCCAAGTTTGCGTGTTGCAAGTTTACAAGTTCACAACACAGCAAGTTGTCACATGCATCTCAAATACCTTGATAAGCCTGTTTGGCAGGCCATGACACGTCAGGGTAGGTACAGGTGATGGCGCAGCTGCAAGGAGAGCTGGCGTTGCCGTGGGAAGGGGTGATGACGCAGGAGATTCAGCGTGGCTTAGGGGCGTTCAAGGGCCCAGTACTTCAGCTTCTTGACCGAAACCCCAGCCACCGCATCAGCATGAAGCGCTTCCATGCCGCATGCATGATGCTGTTTGCCAACCGCACCACGGTACATGCCTAGTTTCCCTGTACTGTACCATAGAAAGGCATGTACAGACTTCAGCACGGCTTTACTCAAAGATAGCGAGTGTTCCTGGCCAGCATGTTGCATACGTGAAAAACAAAGAAATGGGTGTGCAGTCCCCGCATGATGATGTGATGTGAAGCAGTGGATGTCACTGGGCAGGGAAATGATCAGCTTAAACAAGCATCTATTGACTTCAGGGGAGCAGAAGGGAATAGATGGTTTTATACTATGCATCGGTCTAAAATCACTTTGGGAAGTCCCCACAGCCTCAGAACATCATAAACAAGGTAGATTGTAACGAAGATTCCAACGTGCATATAAGTCGTACATCCTCTGAAAGAGAACAACATTCTGCCTGCGCATGTTCTCGTATCAACCAGACAATGATGTAACTAGCCCACACCGTGTGTGGCCCAGTGGCGACTTGTGAGGTGCCTGCTTGAGCACCAGCCGTTTTGGATCATGAAGAGAAGACAATTCGCAGAGTCTGGTTGCATAGCCACATATGTCGCATATGGCAGTCACATCGACAGCGTCATGTTGGTTCCCAAAGCTGACAGAGACTGTGCCCTACATGCATTTTAGGGAAGCGTGTGCAAGCATTAATGCAAGCAGACATCATTGGCTGATCTTACAACAGGCATGTTGGTTTGCTGCCTCGTGTTACCCCGCATTGGTTCACACTTTGTACTCATGAACTTTGAAGGTGCAAGTTTGAATGCGACCTTGTTCAATTCACGCACGAAGAGCACAGTCAAGCTGCAGCAAGGGTTGGACAAGGATGCACGAGGCTTCGTTGCAAGAACTGCAGCCAGCGGGGCGATCGTAACAGTTGCAGGGAGTGAGGTTTTGATGGGGGGGGGGGGGGGGGTGGGGTGTTGCGGGATGTACCAACCATCAGCAGATCAGAGGTGCGATAGGGGTCATGGAGTTGTTCTCAGGATGACCAGGAGGCCGAAGCATCCGCTTTGGTAACATGGGGGTTGGGATTGGCAGGCTTGTCAGTAACATCGGCAGTGCCATGACACGATAGAAAAAAATGTTCATAGGTAAACAAGGATGTTCATGAACAAAACATTGTAACCACTCAACGCATACCAAGACGCATGACACTTTATCCACGACAAGAACTGCCACATCACTAACCGCGAAGTACATCGAGCGAAATCTCCGTGTGCCTACAAGCCAGCGCGACAGATCGGCAGAGCCATCATGACACAGGACAGGATAAGCGTACTATACCCGGCCGGCTTGGGCGGGGTAACGTCATCCAGCCATGGCGCGCCGCGCACGGCGCCTACCGGCAGCATTACCAGAGGACCTTGGCGCTGAGCGGACGCCAGAAATAAGGATTGCTGGCACCAGCGTAAGGGTGAGGCCTAGAAGGAGCTCAGGATGCTGTGGGAAGCAGGGGTTGACATCGAGAGGGTGATCGTCGTGAAGGTTGGGGGCCATGCGCCTCGGGAGCGCCATCTGCGGGGGCCGGTAGAAGTAGGGGAGATGAAGAAGCTGGTGGCCGGCGGGAGGGGGCAAGGGGAGAGGCAGACGTGTCAAGGGTGGGGCCGGGAAGCGCGTGGATAGGGTGCTGCTGTTTATCAGAACAGTGGGACTGGGATATAAGGGGAGTGTTGGCGGGTGACGTGCCGCAGGTGGAGGCGGCGACAGGCGATGGAGCGGGCAGGGCAGGTACGAGGACCATGACCAGGAGCATACATGTTCACTGTGTCGTGATTGTTCCGCCAGTTGGCTATCGCGAGCTCGTGCAACGCCTGGGCAGCAAAACAACTGCCTGACACGCCTCCTGAACATATCTTGCCTGAGTGTTCCTGGGGCATGCTTCCACCAGCGATGGGTCACTGCTTCGGGCCATCCGTTATGATTACTGTTGTTTCACCGTTGTGATGCCGCCGTGTGATGATGGTTAGTGAAGACTTGCACTGCCTCTGTCCATCAGGTTCAGTGTTTTTGTTGCAGCATCTGTCTGCTTTCTACTATACATGCCTTTGGCGTTCGTTGTTGCGTGGGTCCTGTGATGGCGTTGATGGGCACTTTCATATGATCTAGGTCGGTGTTCATTTTGTGCCATTCATCTGAGGCCCTGAATGCATGCAACAAAAAAAGTCAGTAAATTGCGCCCAGTATTGATGGAAAGTGCATGGACAGGTCATCTGATAAAACAACTGTTTCATCGAAATGAAGCAGAATCGATTCATTTTTCCAGACGACGACATGACAGTCACAACATGTCCAGAACCAATACGCTTTTTGTGAACATGTCTTGTACATGATCAGAAACAAAGACGACCTCTCCAACACACGAAAAACTACTCTGGAGCAAAGCTCGCACATTACAGGCGGTACACCCGAAGCCGCCATTGACAAACAGATGTATCCCTATGCTGTCAATACCACAGAGAAAATCAGCCCAGTTATAATTATAAACGCCAGCCGTTGTCTCTCAGCAGCTTGCCAGCTAGTGAAATCTGCTAGAGTCACGGATCTGGGCATATCAGTGGTGTTGGGGGACTCTGGCCCTTCAAATCAGCAGCTACGTGCTCAGCAAGAATGTCTCACTACATAAATGTTGACCTATTCTGTGATTGCATGATGCGAGTTGTACTGATACAACTCCATGCTTGTAACAAACTTGATTGGTGTCTGTCTGTTGTGCTCTTGACGGTTGCAGTACATGTGTGCTGAGTCAAGGCACATTCCTACAATGGTACCCAGACGGTCAAATTGATGACGTATTGCGCAGAACCCTGAATTTATCATTCCAAGTTCCAGAATTATCCAGAATTATCCAGAATTATCCAGAATTATCATTCCAGAATGCAGTAAGTAGCGAACAACAGCATACCCATGATGTAGATATCAACCTTTCGTACCAATCTGGTTGGTACAAGAAAATGTCGTACCTGAAAACACAGTTGGGCTTTCTAGGTCTGCTGTCAATGGGGCTGGAGCTGCTAAGGTAGGTGGCGGCGTGACTGGCAGCCCACTCCCAGCGATGCTGTTGTTCAGAGCTTTGATGGGGACACTGTTTCGAATCACTGCCATCCTCTCCTCGAAAAGGAAAGCAGAGACACTTTCGCAGTCCTCCTACAACAAGTTGCACCAAGACCTTCATGGTGTACATGTGTATGTGTTACAAACCGAAAAGGTAGAATTCATGGGCATTTTTCCCTCACAAACGAGAGTTTCTAAAAACTCCTCAATTGACAACACTAAAAAAAATGCGTGTAAAATTACAGACACAACTCGTAGAATGGCTCGTGTACTAACAAAAATGCGCAAGTGCTGGGAAAGACTTTCGTGATGGTGCAGTTGTGGCATTCGAGTGCAGTGGTGGATGTTTTGTGTTAGTTGCTTTCGACTGTTTGGGTTCATGCCTATTTACTACCTTTCCGATTTGTAAAAGACTTACAGAAATGTGCCTATACATAATGACGAGGGATTAGCTTTTACAAACCGCAAAGGTACTAAATAGGCATGAACGCAAATAGCCAAAATCAGCTAACACAAAACATCCACCACTTCACTCGAATGGCACAACAGCACCATCACGAAAGTCTT
>JAUMHD010026838.1:0-36614 GCA_032359135.1 Ulvella scutata
GCGCCTAATTTAGAAGATTAGGGTTTAGTTATTGATGCTGCGAGCACATGCATTATCAAGGCCTTAGGCCAACAGCGTAGTTCCCGCAACCGAGTAACGCACGCACGCACGCACGCATGCACACACGCACGCACGTGTGTTGCTCCGTTTTATCTACTCTTCAACGCACGTGCGCGCGCACCTGCTGAGCATGTCCGGGACTTTGATGAACTGCAGAACAGAGTTGTTCCAAGCGCGCGTGCAGATGCTGCTGTCCTTCCACTCCGTGAGCTCAGCCTTCTTCTGCGACACCGCCGCGATCCTGTACTGCACCCAGAAGCTGCCCTCCTGGGGGTCTGCGGCGCTCTGCGCCTCACTCTCCAGGTAGATGCACAGCGTGTCAAAGCTCTCGTACACTCCTATGCGCAGATCACAGCCCCCCACAGTGAAGAACTTGGAGAAGATCTTTCTCGTTTCGAGGATCTCCTTGAAGGCGAGGAAGTTGTCGATCTTCCACGTGAACGTCAGCTTCTTTCCGGGAGGGATCTGCGAGCACAGCGCCGTGGCGTCCACGCCTGAAGTGGCGTTGGCGGCGCCGGGGCCGGCGCTGCTGGCATTGTGGGAGGCGAGCATGCTGCTGTGCACCTTGGCTGAGTCGTGGTTCAGCGGCACGAGCTTCACCTCACATGACTCCTTCAGAATCAACACCTGCGCGGCCGTACCGTGTCATGCATGGCGCCTTTGACTGCGTAGCGTGCTGGGAGGCATGCGAGTCGGGCGACTCTCGGCAATTGAGACATGACATCCGAACCGTGGAGACCGCAGCTGGCCTGGCTACGATGTTGACATGCATCATTACAATTGCACAGAATAACAGGCATGCATGCATGCGTAGGGTGAGTCAGCGAACTTTGAAGACTGTTAGAAGTTGTGTCGTCGTCGGGTTGGACCCTCAGGCGAAAGCGCATTTTTCATCACCCTCACCCCAGCGCGCGCACACACACACACGCGCACACACGCACACACACACACACACACACACACACACACACACACACACACACACACACACACACAAGTATTGATATAGAGAAACTTGGAGCAGGTTAATATTTATCAAACAACGCATCCAAAATTCCAGGGTAAGTCACAGATCGTCTCTGGAGATCATCAACCCACTTCACCCGCCGACGCGTAGGCCACCACACTCGCAAGCAGCTGCGAACTGCCAACGTTTTCAGCATCAATTGCCATGCGATGACAGTGCGTGCCATCATCACATGTCTGTTGCATGCATCAGGGAACGCGGGTGGCATGCATCGTGGGGGGGGGGGGGGGCAGGGCTGTACCACTGCTGCTGCTCTGATGTAGTGCAGTGTTGACAGGCGGGGGGGGAGCAGGAGCAGCACCTCAGCGCAGAGGACGACTGTGTCCGACACAAGGAACCCGAGGTCTGTGTCAAACAGAGACGTCAGAGTGACAAACTCTCGCCACCCCCAGTCCTTTGCGGCCTTGGAGTAGCGGTTCTGGCTCTCCTTGGAGACGCTCTTGTCGCTGTCCCTGTGCTGGTTGATGACCGAGAGGCGGTGGCTCACAAAGCAGGACCACTCCGCCTCCTGGTTGCGGGGGTCTGTCACCTCCAGGAACATGGACAGATGCATGGGTGGCTGGCTCTGCCCTCGGGGGTACACTATCAGCCTGCAGTCTTTGCCTCCCACCTGCATGCATGCATGCTTGCTTGCTGCGGTGTCTGTGTGGAGATGGTGCTGTGCCAGGCTGGTGTATGTCGTTGCTGTGGATTGCAGGTGCGCTTTCTGCTGTGTGTATGCATGTTGGTGGCTGTGTGTGTGTGTGGCTGTGTGTGTGTGTGTGTGTGTGTGTGTGTGTGTGTGTGTGTGTGTGTGTGTGTGTGTGTGTGTGTGTGTGTGTGTGTCTTCGAGAGTCTTGCTAAGGGTGTGTGCGTGTAGATGATCTACTACAAGTTGCAGGCTGTTGGACGGCGCATGAATGCACTGCGGGCGGGCAGCACGCATGCGCAGATTCGCGGCACAATGCGCCACAAGCAGGGCTGTTCACAGTACGCTTGCTCTGAAGTGTGCTTACAGTGACACGTTGGTGTGCAGCAGTGCGTGCTGCTGCGGGCTGCTGTGCCGTGGCCACCATGGCAGCGCCACCACATGCGGCGCTCCAGTGCTGCAGAGCAGCAGCACTGGAGCGCTGCAGAGCAGCACAGACTGGGGAGATGATGGAGCGAAACGCTTCTGCTGCCCATCGTGATGTAGGTGAACTAAATCAAGATGGTGCATGGCAGCTTTCGGCGCAGGCAGCGGGGCACGTGCGTGGCCGTGGTGCATGCATGGCTGGAGGCGCGAGGAGGCACCTGGAAGCGGCGGCTCTTGATGCACAGCGACGTGATCTTGCGCTTCTTCAGGAGGTCCTTCAGCTTGGTGAAGTTTTCGATCTTCCACGTGAACTTGCCCTGGTGGCCGTCCCCGAGGCCGCCCCCCTTGCGCGCCTTGCCCCCCCCTCCCAGCGACCTCTCCAGCGGCAGCCTCACGAAGCTGCTGGACTCCTTGATGATGTGGAACGACGTTGAAAACACTGCTGTGCCGTCTGGGGAAACATATGCCTGCAGCCCCAACCATGTGGACAAACGGGCACCACCGGTCTGAGCATGTGAGCATGTGTGGAGTAGCAAAGCAAGCAAAGTAAAGTAAAGCAAATCACAACCAGGTCAACGGCCCACAAAAACAGTCACATTTGACGCTCATGTCAACAGATGGGAGGCTGGCGTACCTGCTCTGGATCGAAAAAGTCGCCCATGAGCATGTAGTCATTCCAGCCGAGAGAGGTGTTGTCGCCCGTGCGTGCATCGCCAGCAAACCTGCCGTACGAGTCACGTAGCATGTGGTTGCCTCCTTTCTCTTTATGAGACAGCACGCTCATTCGGAAGAGGCACCAACACGACTTCTCACTGCCACTAGCCTTGTCTGCGTCCTTGGACTCTAAGCACATGGACAAGTACTCCACATCATTCACCATGGACTGGTACACTGATAGTCGTAACTGACAGCCGCCTGCTGGGAACACAGGCGACATGATCTTCTGCATGGACATGACCTCCATGAACATGGAGATGTTGTGCACCTTCCATGTGAACTTGCCAGCAAGCACGTCGCTGTTCATTACTGCAGACGTCGAGCCTGATGCAGACGGCTCTGGATCCCGTTGGAACGAGTACTCTTCCTTCAGCAACAGGATGTCCGCTGACACTACAATGGAGTCCGAAACACAGAAGCCAGACTTGCTGTCCAGGATGGCCTGGCTCGGTGTGAAGTCACACCAGCCGTGGGACTTTTTCTTTGGAGAAAATCTGTGCCAGGAGTCCCGCGAGATGGACTTTTCTGCATCAATCTTGTTCTCAATGCGCAATCGATATGATGTAAAGCACTCCCACTTGGCATTGGTGGTTGTGGGGTCTGTGATCTGAAGATACACAGAGATGTACCCTGGAAGAGCTTGTGAGTCCCCTGCAAATTAGCAGCGAGGGTCAGCATCTGAACTGAGCTCCTCTGTTCTGAGTCGAAGGCAGCACCTAGCAAGTAGGGCAGGGTTGTGCAATCAAGCCAGTGCTCGACAACAGACTCGCTGTTTACGGCCTAAAATAGGAAGAATGGGCATGTGTACATGTTTACAAGCGCGTGCGGGTACGTACTGGTAGCCCAGCAGTCGCGACGGGCGATAGCAATCGCTAGGCACGATTACGGTACGCACTGATCCCCGCAACGCTGCATGAACATTATGCAGCTATAAACATGTCACAGGGCGCGGTGGCACGCACTAGGCTCCTTTGGACACGATGTGGGAGCTGTTTCGATCGATCTACTCGCCGCTTTCCCGCCAGCTACTAGTGTTCCTGAGAGACCGACAAGCAACAAGCGAGAGGAACAACTTACCTCCAGGATACAACAGGAGACGGCAGTCATAGCCTCCCACATCGAAGTACTTGCTCCACACAGCCTTTTGCTTGATCTTGCCCTTCACATCAGGGATAGTCCAGGTGCACCTGGCTGAGAACTCGTTCTGGCGTTCGACTGAAAGGTTTCCTTCTACCTTTTTTGAATTGGATACGGCGTTGGCCACCATCGAGAATGAGTGAATTGTACGGGGTCACGCTTGCTTTCCACAAGCTCGCCCATCTCAGCTACCAGCTCTTGCACTGCCTGGCAACCATGCAAGTGTGGAATCCTTTGCTCAGGTCCGTCTCGTGCGATGAACGAGAATTGAGCTAGACCACTGTTGTCGGCTCAACGCTCCAAAACTGGTGCGAAAAGGACCGTTACCCAGAAAGCTGCATTGCCTGTAATATCCAAGCCCACAACGTGTACAGTCCTGATCTCCATTGCACAGCACCGTAATATTACTCCTTCAGAAACTAGATCTTCTCCCGGGCGTCCTCGGTCGAAGTCCCTATGAAGTCCAGGTCATGATGACGAAGTGTTGATCTGCTGTGTGCAAGGAATACATCCGTTGCCTGACAAACAATAGATCAAGACCAATGGGCGGAGTGTTTACCAAACTCTTTGATTCCGTGTTTGGGAATCAGGAGATGAGGGTGTGTGTCCTCAAGAGCAGACTGTCTGATGCTTTATCATGCTAGAAGCATAATCGAGGGCATGTGCCGTGTGCAGGTAGTTATGCTAGGTCTGGACTCCGCAGGTAAGACGACGATTCTCTACAAGCTCCATATCGGAGAGATACTGAGCACCGTGCCCACCATCGGTGCGCCCTCTCTGCATATTGGTTTTTACTCTCGCGTGCTTAGCGAAGAGTCGATCCCCACGGCGTATGTAAGTATTTACTGTTGTTCGTCTTCATGTGTTTCGGTGGTGATGATCTTTGGGTCCAGTGGAGAAGTGTTGAGCGAAGAAGTGCGTTCACCACCTTTCAAGCACTCACAGGCAGCACTTGGCGCAGGATTCAACGTGGAAAAAGTACAGTACAAGAACGTTATGTTTACTGTGTGGGATGTGGGTGGGCAGGAGAAGCTGAGGCCGCTGTGGAAGCACTACTTCAACAACACAGATGCGTTGATATTCGTGGTTGATACAGCAGACCGAGAAAGATTAAGAGCAGCCGCAGATGAGTTCAAGGTAACTCTTGGCCACAATACGAAATGCTTCTTGCCTTTGACCACGTAAAATCAGTGTCAACTGTGGCCGTTCATGTGCAGCGAATACTGGAGGACCCCCTGATGAGGAACTGTTCAATACTGGTGTTCGCGAACAAACAAGATCTGGTACGCCCTCATCTGCCATAAAATAGTCACTGAGGCACTTGTGCGAAGTATATTGTATTTCCCCGATGCTGTGATGCCATACCCAGGAAGGGTCGTCACATGCAGCAAATAGCAATACAGCGTAGGTAAACAAGAAATATAGTCTATAACGGCGGGTTTCAATGCAGAAAAACGCAGCACTGACTACAGAGGTTGCAGAGGCGTTCGGACTGACCACCATGACCAGTAGGAAGTGGCATGTGCAAGCGTCTATTGCAACCAGGTGAGACTCTGTGTGTAGCAAGCAAGCACTTGCATGGTCACAGTGCCACAAGGTGTCCACGAGCTCATCTTTGGTCAGAGCTGGCCCCGACACTTGATTCCACGTCCGGGCCTGTGTGCCACGTTGTCTGCAGCCCCAGGCCCCATTCCACCGAACCAGGCTCTCTTGCACTGGTTCAGGAACGGAATGAATGTGCATGTGGGTGTTAAGTGTCCAGTTTTTGCATGTTGACGACATCTTCATGTGCACTGTCAGAGATGGGGGCCCCGCACCCTGGCTCTTGTGCGCTGAACACACAACTGGTGGTCGCCTTTCGACAAGACGATAAAGGTAAAGTGTGTTCGCAGGGGTGAGGGGCTTTACGAAGGTCTGGACTGGCTGTCCAACACGCTCAAGAATCTGCGCAGGATGGGTGTCAACACCAGTGTGAGTGCTGCCAACCGATGACGCAGATGTCACGGCACCTAGAACTGTCAAAGCAGAAGTAGTAGTCCACAGACAGCAGGCATGGGGGGAGCAGCTGGGGCACACAGTACACAGCAGCAGTCTCGATATAACAGTGCCCAGATGCCAATCTGGTGCAAACACACATCTGAAGCAATGTCAACTGCCTGAGTTTAATAGAAGCTGCAGCTTGGAGCTGATTGTGTGTCTGGTTGCGGATCTGCGAATTCTTATGGTCATGATCATCTTGCACAGCATCAGTAGCTTATTCATCTTGTCATATCAATGCTGACGAGGCTAGGATTTGAGCAGACTCGTGAGTTCTCATTCTCGCAGATCCATTCCCGATCACTAAGTGAGAACTGTCGCAATCCCCCACACACAAAAATCAGAACATGTGCCCCATATGGATTCAACTTGGGCCCATCCACACTCTCAATTGAATGCCCCCAAAACCGACACGGGGTGGTTCGCAAGCTCGTCCGGACGGCACTGCAGTTCTGCGCATGCTGTGGGTATGGGTGAACATGGCGCGCTGGGGGTTGGCCCCCATGACATGAGTGAAGCGTCCACACCACTGCGGATCAAACCAACACCCACGCAAGCTAAGGCTATCTTGATTCATTAGGATGCTTGATTGTGATTTGGTGCTCCTTCTGGAATGCTTGCAACTCATCTGTCTTGCGCTTCAACGATGATGTTGCACTTGATTGAAACTGCACAGATTCAGCTTGTGGAGCTTTGAATCTAAGAAAGACAATAAATTGAATCAAAATGATCAAATAGGTTCGGAAACGACCAGTTCTTACCCCTTGTAGCTTCTCCAAGTGGTCCTTGATGGCAGTCAGGACCTGCTCAACAGTTCGCTCAACCAGCACTCCGCTCATCCGGCGAAAGCACCTCCTGTCAGGCTCCAGCTTCTCAAGGGATTCCATGACAACTTTGTGCTCCTGGATCTGCAACTCTAGTTTCATCAACGCTTCTTGCAGACTTCCTTGCTCCTGGTACAATTTGACACCCTTCTCAACAACATCATCTGCCACCCTGCGAGGCTCAGGCTGCTTCTCAGGCATGATTACAGGTATACATGCAGCGGATCCAACGATCTGTCTTCCACTGCGCACTATTGAAGTCCTGCTAGCGTGGTCCTATTGCCGTTACACACTTGACCACACTGTAAACATGCGAGAAACAGGTTGCCAGAGAGCTCTGAGAATTTATAGTTCATGGGTCATTTTTGTTTTGTAGAATGTGCATGCCATCAGCCAATTGATGCCCCTTGTGTGCTGGCGATCTGTGCATGCACGCAACACATGCTGCAGTCCAAACAACATGCCACTGGAACGCAGTTAGAAAATGTGCGCTGTAGCATGCAAAGTTTGGTTGTGTTCCTCCCACTCTCTGACGGTCGCGGTCACAAGAAGGGCACAATGCGCCATGAGCGCAGCAGAAGAGATCATTAATAACCTTGCCGCTGAGTGCCGCAGTCCGCGTCCATTCCTGAGACGAAATTTCTTGTACTCGAGACATCTACCTGTTGAGAGCAAGGAGGCGAACCGCCACTGTCGGGTACGCTGAACAGAATCCCAACAGTTTGAATAGGAATCACAGCGACTGCCTGTGAGCTCAGCCGTCTACGGGTCATTTCCAGAACGGCGGTTGTCTATTTGTTGAAGTAATCCAACGCGGTGTTTCAATTTATCGCATGATGATGGGGTTGCCCAAGGCCTTCAATGTCACTGAGGTCAGAGCCGTGCAGTGCTAGCGCAAAGGTGGTGTGCAGGTGAAAGTTACACATGTTGACGTTCGCCTGGACCAATCAGCGTGCTCTGAAGGCGCCCCTCTGGTGGAGAGGAGCTATCTGGGCACAATCCTGGGTGCCATTGTAACAGGAGATGACAACTGCTTCCAAGTCCACAGTGTTGCTCGCAGCCTGATAAAAGTAACTGCTCATGCTACGGTACGTAAGCGCTGTATTGTTCTGTAATGGTTGCTGCTCAAGCCTACACACAGGAGGGTGAATTTTATAGAGCATCAAGCCACCATATGCTCAGCACAGTGGCACCCACAGCCTGTACTACGTCTCTGGTTGATGCAGCCGGGGGATCACGAGGTGTTTGCTGCAAAGTACGTCTTGAAGACCCTGCCAAAGCCCATCTGCACCTGCAAAGAGGGTCCATGCAGTTGGCCACAGACATGTACACGAGAAGAAATTCCTGGAGATGATGACCACCGCGCATACAACCCTACACACGTACACACTGGCCTTTGTGGCATTCCTGGGCGTTCTGCTGAAGTGCCCCCAGCGGCCCTCAACCTGCGCCTGCGCAGCACCCTGCAGAAGCCCCGCCTGCTGGTGCATCTTGTGGATGCTGTGCAGCACCGCCTCGAGACAATCAGGCGTCGAGGCCCACAGTACAGTGCGACCCGACCCCATTCATGTGGTGCATGCTCATATGCTGGCTCAATACTTATTTTGAGGTTGTACCCCCCAAAATTTCCAAGCATGCATGATCAGTATCTGCCTCTTGTGCATCACACCACAAGCATAGTCCTGGTACGGCATCCAACAGTTGCTGTCATGCAGAGGAGGGCTGCCTCAGGCAGACAGAAAGTTTCATTGATCACTTTGCCGCAGCTACCGATGCTCGCATTGCGCTGATGGAGATCCCAGAACATGCGAGTGACAGTCTGCTGCGCGACACCCTCACCGCAAACCTGTTTCGTGTGCGGGCCACAGTGTCCAAGTCGGCTGAGCATCCTGGCACCGCACCAGATGCGCGAAAACGGCTGCTGAGCTTCAACAAAGCTGCAGCGGCGCCGAACTCGTCAGATGCAGTGCAACAGGACTCAGACAGGCAGCGGGTGCTGAAGCTTGCAGGCAGCCTCTGCGATGCGCGCGGCGGTCAGACATATGCCTCCCTTGCGGCAACGCCGCTAGACGACGCTGTGAAAATCAAGGGTAACAGTGTCACAATCAAGGAGTACCATGCTGTGGGTTACAGTGCCTTGCCCACTCTACGCCTCAAGGGGTGCCCATTTGCAGAGCCTGCTGCCGCGTCCCGTTCAGCGGCGAGGTGGGGCGGCCTGGAGTTCATGACAGAGGTGCAGCGTGTGGAGTTCCATGTGCGCACTCCTTACTATCAGACTGTGATACCCATGTGAGCTCGCGCATGCATCTTGCGGAGCAGCTTCGTGGGAAGATGTGGCTTGTGGCAGTCGCAGAGTGGCGTGTTTGGGTCTCACATGCAACCCTGGCATGCTATGCTGTATGAATGCCAAGCACCTTACTCAGGAACCATACAGCTTTGTAACCTAGGCTGCTACGGAGCGTTGCGTTGCTGGCCTAACATGGAATGGTGCGTCCCTGTGTGCATGGAACGGTGGTGCTCACCATCGGCGTGTGCAGGTGGAGCTCAGCACGGTGGAGGTGGCAGAGCGTGCAGAGCCAGGGGGGCCTTCCTGCGACACACTGGAGATCTGCCACAAAGATCGCGAGAACAGGAACATCCTAGTAGAGAGAGTGGAGGCACAGCTCTGCCCCGCGTGCGGCATGGCATGCAGCTCCGCAGCCGGCCTGTATGCGCACATGGAGGCCTGCCATGAGGCCATGCAGGTTACGTTTGAGGCAAAGAGGTCCAATGGGCGGATACAGAAGAAAGGTGACAAGATACGATGGAAGCTGAATGTGCCGTTGCATGTGCAGCCGGAAGGGAGAGACTTTGAGAGACGGAATTTACGCCAAAACTTCATGTTCTGGGTGCAGCTCTGCTAGTGCTCTTTTGTTCCTTGTGTACTGTGTGACTGCTTTGTTACCGCCTCTGTGTACTGCAGCTTTTGTATGCGGCTCTGTGGTTGGTTGTGTGCAGCACATCAGCCTTGTGTGCATCCTGTATGCAGAGGCGGTGAGGGTGGCTGTTATGTGATGCATTGCCTGCATTTGACCTTCATTTGCATCATGTTTCCGGTCCATGCACGTCCACTGCGCGCAGCTGAGCATCGCATTAGTCTGTACAATTATAGTCTGCGCTCTTATCTCGCTGCATGCATGGAGCATCGCTCCCGCAGCTGAGGTCACGGTGTGCTGCAGAGGGGCCGCTTCCAGAGGCCGCCGGAGGCCAGCAGTGCCGCAGTGCATGCCAGCTTCCAGAGCCTGCGCCTGCTGCGTGCCTTCGAAAACGAAGTCACCCTTGTGCCAGAGGGCCCAATCAGGACGGGCCTGAATATCAGTCCCACCTCCAAGCTTCTAGACTTAGTGTTGTGCCCCAAGGAGTTCTGGGAGGAGCTTCAGCAGCACAGCGCTCCAGCGCAGCTGCCTGCGCTTCCACTGAGCAACCAACTCAGGCAACACTACAAACCCTGGGCCTTTCGACCCAAATGGCTGCCCTTCAACCCGTATGCTATGCTGCCTTCCTATGTACGGGCGGCGCCTGTGCCAGTGGTGCAGTCTGAGGCGAACTGCATTGCATACCCGTTGAACAGCCCGTGGCCTTGCACTCTCGTAGAAGCTGACCAGCCGCACAATGCAGTGGTCGGGTACGGGGACAAGCCGTTCCATGCGTCTGGCGCCGCACCCCAGCGGGATGCTGAAGGCACTTATCTGGTGCCTGACGACATTCATGCATACGCAGCAACGCCGTCTCATGGGTGGGTGCCCGGTGCCACGCCTCTGCTTTCAAGCCCATATCCCAGGTCTCCAGCACACAACGGGAGCATGCCCGTGCCTTCTGATCCACGCACAAACGCTATGCCAGGGCCCAACGACCAGGGGTCATCTGGTGCCCTTTTGGCTCAGGCGCCTGGGTCTCAAGCGCCGCCTACCCATCCGCCTGACCCCCCTACAGACGCTCCTAGGTTCCCATCCTATGCACCTGGGTCGTCCTTCTTCCCCCCCGGGGCACCAGTCTACATGGGTCAGCCCCATGGGTCCCCATCGTACGCGAACGGATCCCCACAGTATGTCCCGTCGTCTCCACACTACCCCCAGGGATCCCCAGCCTATGACCCTGGGTCCCCCGTATATGCCCCCAGTTCCCCGATTCATGAATATTGTCCTGACTCACCGCCGCACCAACCATTCAGCCGACCCTCTTCATCAGACTTCCACCGAGGAGGGCTGCCAGTCTGCCGGCCTGGCTCTCCAGATCTTCATGAGAGAGCGACCAGCCTGCCTCCGAACCAGTACCGCAAGGCGTCCAAGGCCAGAAGGGACAGTGCAAAGGCCCGCAAGCAAGCGCGAGCACGCAAACAAGCTGAAGCCAAGAAGCGGCGACACAGGCACGCTGGCGCCGCACAGCATCCGCAGAGCCGTGGGCATGCCAGACCAGCACTTGCATTCGCACCCACCCAAGAGGAACCACGCCAACCCATCTGTGGCGATGCTGGGTTCGTAGATGTAGATGCTGGGTTTGACTCGATCGCAAGCGTTATTGCGGTGCTGCCGGAGTACCGAGAGAGTCTGCGTGCACTGACTGAAAAGGGGGCACAGTGGTTCCTCGCAAAGCTGAATGCAGGCCTGAAGCCCGATAATGAGGCCGCACAGCTGAATGCCGCACAGCTGGAGGCTGAGCGCGAGGCCGAAGAAGAGACAGACGACAGTGATGCGGAGGACAGCGATGAGTACATTCAATATGCTGAAGATCATGCGCCAAGGTACTCCGATGAGGAGGAGGACCCGCAGTACAATGCTGAGAAATCACGGCACCAGAAGCCACTTTCACTCGGAACGTCGGTAATCAAACCGGCTCAACATCCAAAGGCTACAGAGGGCAGCGCACGGCATTACATGCAACGGCATACATCCAGTCATGCCAGGGCGAGTGATCGAGCCTACTCCATCGGAGCCAAGTCCTCCCATGCGGCGCACTCTGCCAGGCCGCCTGACCCTGCAAGGCGCGGGATACTTCAGGCACGGCATGCCAGCTTGGCAGGTGCAGACAGAGTTGGTAGCGCAGGCGAGCGTGCGGCCGGCAGTGTGCCCGCAAGGGGCTCTCGATCCCTGAAGCGGCAGTTGAAGCGAAGCACGAGGGTAGATGGGGGTGGTACAGAACCTGCTCCCCACCGCTCTCCTGCATCACATCAGCGCCATCACTCAGCGCCAGCACCGACAGGCTCTCGGGCTCCTCATCACTACAAACGCGCGCTGCCTTCCTCGCCTCCTCCAGCCTCGCCTGTGAGTCAACAGCTTCTCCCACCCCCGCCTCCGCCAAGGCTTCCGGAGCATCTTGAGCCATCTGATATGGCGTATGATGACAATGAAACGATGCTTGATACGGAGCTTGACAAGCACATGCAACTAGCAGGGACTCCGGCAGGCCCTGCCACACCCGCATCCAACATGAAACCTGCCACGCCCTCCGCAACGCCTCCGACATATGACGAGCCGAGGGCGCGGTTGGAGGTCGCCAGGAGGGCGCGATCCAGATCTTTGCCCCTGCTTGATGATCGTGTCACTGCGCGTGAGCCTCCCCCACGCATGCAGCTTCGGAACAGGCGGGCGCCTGAAGCCAGGGTGCCTCTCCCGACCCGCCCTGCTCCTCCACTGCAGAACGCCAAGCGCGACAGCCCTCGAACGCAGGAAGTGCCGGCCGCCCCTGGAAGCCTCGGCTCCGACTCTTCTGATGCTGCCACTGCGTCTACGCCGACTCCAGAGCGTGCGCGCAGAGACACTGATAGCGATGCAGATGCAGCTGCAGGCACAGATGCGGACGCAAGCTCTGAATCCGTAGAGAGCGACTCAGATGAGGTGCCAGATGCAGCACTTGACAAGCAGGACCAGTACGGTAAGCTGCGCCCTTGGCAGACGGCCATGGCTAGGATGATGAGGAGCCACAGGTCAGAGCCTGCACGCCCAGCGTCAATTGATTCAGAAGACTCAGGTTCAGATAAATACCGCCCACAGTCGCGCGAATTTGCGGGAAAGTACCATCTGGATTGGAAGGTATGCACTCAGGATACCTCGTCCCACGCTCCTCATACTCGACCTCCTCATAATTCGGCCGAAATCTGGGTGCCAACAACAGCACAACAGGGTTGAAATGCAATTTATTCACTCGGGCTCAGCCGAACTTGGCTGATTTTTTGTGCACAGCAGTTGTCGTACTGAACTGGCGACTGTACATGCGCCCCCCCCTGCCAATGCATGAGTGTCTGCGCCCCTCTGTGTTCTATGCCTTTCTGCGCTGTGGCGTACCAGCCTCTGCCACAGACATAGCTCTCCTGAGCAGTTGCATAATCAGGTGTCATCGACGAGAGTGCTGCAGGCGAACATTGATGGCCCAGTCTTCTTCGGACACTTGTCGCGGCAGCCACTTGGCGCTGAAGATAAGCCGGGCCCCAGGATGCTGGAGCATCTGAATGCGTCTGACGAGGCACATTGGATGCACGAGTTCAGACGGCTCATGCGTCTCTGCAAGCAGAGGCGCTGCGGAATGCAGGAGACAGTTTACATCCTTCGTTTTGAAGAGTTTCGGTTCAGGCAGCCCCACTCACGGACAGTGATGGTGCGTATCCTGCTGTGTGGACTGAGAATTGTGCCGCATCATGCATTCTGTGACACTGCAACAGTAGCAGTCTCTCCCACCGTCAGCGCCTGCTCCGCAACCCCTCCCTTCGCTCACCGGGCAGCTGCGTGCGCTGGTGCTTCCCACAGCATGTGGTGGCAAACTGGGAGCGCCGAAGCATTGCCTGCGTGCGCTGGTGCTTCCCACAGCATGTGGTGGCAAACTGGGAGCGCCGAAGCATTGCAAGTAGTCACACGCAAATGACGCGCGAATCCTGAGCTCAGCGCAGCAGATAATTACATACGGTCTTTTCTTTTGCGACAGGAAGTTGGCATGTAGGTGCCTTCACTTATGGAGGGCTTCATTTTGAGGCACCGGGAGTGGATACAAGGGGATGCGGCTGTGAGGGAGGTGTGCCATGCGCATCTGCTGCGCCTCACACGCCTGCGCCTGCTCGCGCCCCTGCAGACGCAGCACTGCCTCAAGATGTTGAACGGCACCCACACGCCCTGCCCCGACTACATGTTCGACCATCTGCGCTCCGCAAATTTTGTTGCCCAGGCGGATGCTGTGAAGAGAAAGCGGTTTGCCCCTGCTAGAGGGAACAGGACGGCAGCCTCTGCACAGCCCAGGCAGAATGGAGGCAAGGTCACAGACACTGCCCCTGTCACCAAGCGCCCAGTACCCACTGTCGTGTACAAGCGGCCACCAGCAACAGGACTGAACTCGCACGCAAAACATGCAAGGGCCGGTCAACGTCTGCACGAAGTGGCTGCATACCAGGACGCAGATAAACAGAGTGCAGGCAACCGTACCAACCACCGCAGCACAACTGTTGTCAATGTGCTGGAGGATGGCAGACAATATGTCGCTCCCACTGTGAACAAGGAAGCTTTGAAACGCATCATGGGGAACAACACGAACCCTTGCAATGTCTGAAGTGTTCATAATAGAAGATGTACATTGTGTAGGGGTGTCGTCTTTTCGTTGTTTTAAACTGGCTTGCTAGAATTTCAGGGCTACGCTGCAGATGCTACAGAATTTTCAGCTTTGGTAGGTGGTAGCACGGCATCAGTATCTCAGATATAAGACAACGAATGGGTGTCATTGGTGATGAGATTGTGGCGAAGATCAATTGGTGTAGATAGTATCAAAAGTATGTGCATCAGTTGACGCCTGAAAGTGTACAGAAGGAGACCACAGTTATTTGTACTGTGTTTCAGAATCGAACGGTGACATGCCTTGACTCCCGGCACTGCATGCAGCACTCCACACAAAGAGCCACTCCCTCTCCTACTGGGGCCACTGTTGGAAAGTCTGTCAGTGAAATTATGAGATGCGGTTCGTAGAGTCCTTGAACTCACATTCTGCATCTCAGCAGTTCAAGCCAATCTTGTCAACCAGCACTCAGGCAGGGGCTGCTTCAAGCACAGGGCACGTCAAGATTGCTGTCTTGCTTTGCAGTTGTTCATAAACAAACGTAGCATGCTTTGTGCAAAGGAAAACGCGTCTTTGTGCTTGTCTGGAACAGTTTGTGTCGTGTAATCGGTGTCGTGCATAAGCAATGCTCGCATCTACAGATAGAGCGCTCCTATTCAACAAGTTTCTGATCTGTCCTCTTCACTTGGGCGTAGTGCATCCCTGTGGAGGGCGTTTCGGTGATATGCTGCATGCATTCGTGTTGTTTGCCTTGTGGTCGACTACTATCATGCACTAACACAATGCCTACGCATAAGACATGCTCTGATTGTAAATACCACGCAATCAAGGTCTAATTGCATGTTGTCGTCATGTCCACTAACCTCTGTGGCTATCTTGGATCCTCGCTGCACAATTGGCCTGAGAGAATAGGCACGCAAGACGCAAAGTAAGCTGCAGACCTTGTGACACATAGGTGACTGGCCTCTTCATCACAATCTGATGCGGGCCGGTCGTGACAAGGTGTTCAGCGGTAGTGCGTGCATGTTTTTTCGGCAGCCTGTTTGAGTTCCCTGGCCTCCTCGACAGATAGCAGGTACCTCCAACGCATCCCTCCAACGCATTGTGCAACTAACACTTCATTATCACCTTTAAGGACTGGCCTGCTCGAATTTCGGCAGCGCTTCGCGATCGTCTTTTCGCTGTCAACCCACAGCTGTCCAGCGATGCTTGGTGTCGCAGAAGGAGGGAAAGTTCATGCCTGGACATCATACAGGTACCTAGCATGACTGGAGGTCTGGAGAACCAAAGAGGGTCAGGAGAATCCCCTGTGAGGCGAGCCTGCCCAACGGTTACAGCAGGAGGTAGCCTTCTGGCTTCTCCTTCGAAACACAAGCTGAAGAGCCGTGAGAGTAATATTTTCAAGTTTTCAGCTGCCTGTGCTGGTAACAGTACACTCGGATTTGAAACGCAGCCAATCAGGAGTACTGGCTTGGCAGGGACATCTCATGCAGTCCAGCCCATGTCAACGCCGAAGAAGCAAACCATGTTACCTTTCGGATCCCCAAGGAAACAAACCACTTTACCTTCTCCGTCCCCAAAGAAGCAAACCACCTTGCCTTTTGCGTCCCCAAATAGATTTGTACATGTTCAGCTAGCAACATGTCCAGTACCTCGACAGAAAGGGCCAACGGTGGCAAGGGCGAGATGCCCAACTGTTGTTCAGTGCCATCCTCAGGTATCACATGTTGCCCAGGCCCGTGATCAAGGCGATGTTGCTAGGAAGTGCTTCAGCTTGATATCAGGTGACGTATCATCTACAGAAGAAGATTATGATGATGACCCGCCGGGGATCGTGCTTCCTTCACACTTACAGCCAGTCGCTGCTGGTACAATGGTTGATCTCACTGCTGGTGATGCAAGTGACAGCGAAAAGCGTGGTGGAAGCAGGGACAATGTCCCGAACCACAAAGAAGCTATGCGTGCTGTCCCACAGCCTGAGAATGGGGGCAGCAGCGCTGGAATCGTTGTTGAAGTACTCAGCAGTGACGACGACGCTGCCCCACAGCAGCAGGTCGGACTGCGGGCTGTGCCTGATATAGTGCAACCTGGAGTGCATGACAAGAATGCCTCCAGCAGGGACAATGCTATAGACATCCAGCAGAACGAGCCCGAAAGGGACTCATGCAATGGCCAGCATCCAGTCCAACGCGACCGCCAGAGCATACCAGCAGAGCTTGATGAGCTAGGGGGGGGAGCAGAGCAGGTAGCTAAGGCGCCGGCAGGAATTCCCTGCGCAAACATACGAGACTCACATGCTGGTGAATCTCATGGGCACGCCCAGGGTGGTGGCAGCCAGGCAGGCCGCACAGCAAGGGGCACTTTAGCTGAGCATGTTAGGGAACTTGCCACCCAAGTATCCAAAGCACAGCAAGGTGATGAACCGGCTGCAGCTGGGCACGCGCACCAGCATGTGCCACATGTCGAGATGCATGATCATGCAGCACACCAAGGCTCTGTGGCTGTGGACATGACGCAAGCTCTGTCTGGTGGCCCCAATCATGCAAAACCTGACACTCACCAGAAGAGCCGAGAATGGGAACGCCTCAGCAAGGAGGATGTGCACGACGGCGAAGAAGCTAGACAACAGAAGCGCAAGCGGACACAGAAGCAGTCGTACTGCTCTCCGGTGTGCCTCCCTCCTACATCCCGTGAGATTCACACTGAGCGTCCCGGCTGATTATCAACTGGGTTGTGGGCCTGTGCTGTACACTTGACTTACCTGCGTGGCATTCGGTCTCAGATCCAAATGTGTCCTTTGTGTGTATCGAATACACGTCTGCAGCAGTGTCAAGGTACCCCATGGCAGCCAATCCTTTCATTTTACCCCTAGTTTTCTCAGCCTAAACACGTTCTATATCTGTAACAATCTGTATATGACATGAAACAGTCTGTGTCTGCTTGATTCTCGAGCATACTCGCACCTCCTACCATACATGACAGCTGCTGTAACGTGCAGAAGTACGACAAGAAGGGCCCCATGCTGTACCACCATATCGCACGGCAGCCGTTCGGCATCGGATTGGCAGCCACGCAGAACCTGCACCGGCGGATTGACAGGGAAGACAAGGCCTTCTGGCAGTACTGGGTCACGTCTGTGCGGCACCGCATGCGGCAGCACAGCATGTCGCAGCAGGAGGCTCACTACGTCTTCCGCTTTGAGCACTACCGCTTCTGCCTTCCCCACTCCCAAAACGCTCTGGTGCGTCTTCGTAACCTTTCTGAGGTGTGTTTGAATGTGGTTGTGTGCAGCTGCTCTGGGAATGCTGCTGCGCATGCTATTCCCAGTCGGTCATGTTGCGTGTAAGTGTGAAGCGAGGAGCTGCAATGCACATTGTGTTGAGTGTATGCAGTGGCCATCTGTTGTGGAGGGCTTCATCTTGAGGCACCGGGAGTGGATACAAGGGGATGCGACGGTGAGGGAGGTGTGCCATGCGCATCTGCTGCGCCTCACACGCCTGCACCTGCTCGCGCCCCTGCAGACGCAGCACTGCCTCAAGATGTTGAACGGCACCCATACGCCCTGCCCCGACTACATGTTCGACCATCTGCGCCCCGCAGAGCCTGACCCACCAGATGCTGTAGACGGGCAGGCTGAGGAGCTTGCAGAGGCGGAGAGGCAGAAGGAGGAGGCCGCGGTGGCGCGCCTGGCGGCTCTGCAGCAGGCCGCTGCGGTCAACAGCCAGGGCCTTGTTGGGATCAAGCGGCCTGCGCGGTACGCCCACTCTGCGCAGCTGCCGCCCACCCCCGAGCTTGGGCATGATGATGGGCCGCGCGGCGAGCTGGAACGGCTGCTGGGAGATGTGCCAACAGATCAGGTGTCTCTGCGTGTGAAGAGGGAGCTGATGAGGCTGGACAACGCCTTGGCATCAAAGCCCAGGACGCAGAACGCGGAGCTGTCTGCTGACAAGAAACCTAAACCGAAGCTCAAGATCAAGCGCAGAGCCCCAGCTGTGCCAGTGATGTTTAGATACGTTTCACCTTCGGAGTATGTCAAGGCAGCAAAGCGGCAGGTCATGAAAGGTAGAGTGCTGAAACTGTCACAAATCTCTCGTGACTGACCATTGACCCGACTGTATCTTTGGCCGTCCCGTCGAGACAGCATGCGTTGTGGCAGGCATATGTGCACGCCACCTGGAACGCAAATGGCAAGGAATGCCCTTGCTTCATGAAGTGTAGACGCGTAGTCCTGATAGCCTAGAAAGCTCAGAATCTGTTCCAATGTGTGAATAGCAGCTTGATATGCTGCAGCAGCAGTGTTTTTTGTGGATGAAGGGCTCGGGTTGGGTGGAAGGCTGCAGGTGTAGAGCTTTCCTGGCTCAAGTGTCACCGCTGTGTCTCTGTGTAATGCATCTGGTCTGAAGATGCTTCGTCGGATACGGGCCATCAGCTCTCTTGGGCATGCTTCAGTGCTGTTTGTTGGCTTTTTGCTGCTTCATTGTCGATGGGAAAGGTGTTGACTGTATTCATCAACACGAGCCACAAGGAAAACAGTCTATCCAATTGTGATGGCTTTGGACACACCCCATCTGAACAGCCGCTAGACTGTGCTCCAATATTTTGTCACGGCATGGCGTACTTGGGCCTATTGTGTCATTTAAGGTGTGAACACCAACAGCAAACGTCTCCTGTTGTGACCCGGTGTGACTTAGCCCATTGCAGTCCAACCAGCCTACTCTAGAGCAGCCCCCTATATGGGACTCAGCAGTGTAACACAAAGAAGCTGGCGTTAATGCAGAAGTCCCTGCATGTGGGTTGCATGGGCACTCGGCACAGCGGGATCTAACAAGCATATGGGCACCCACCACGGACTTTCCTCAGGGGAACCCCGGCACGGTGTCCACCTATCGAGGCCACAAGGGGAGTCAAGCAAGGTGACCCCCTGGGACCCCTGCTTTCTGCTCTCACCCTGCAGGGCCCCCCTTCACCGCATTGCAGCCTCTCACCCTTCTGTACAAGTGGTGTCCCGCTTTGATGACATCAATGTGGTCCCCCCCCCCCCCACCACTGCTGCAGCGGCAGCATTCAAGCAGGCCAGGTCGCCTCCGAGGCACAAACAATCGGCCTCTCTCCAGTGCCTGCCAAGAGCTCTATCTACATCCCCGACACGTCTATGGCTGCAGCTGTGGCCTCAGAACTCAAAGTGCAGCATAGACGGCCTCATCAGTTGCCGCAGGCACCCCACACACCCCCTCATCATTTTGTAGATGGCCTCCTCGCCACCAAGCGCTCTGTTAGGCTCTTTGACAATGTTGCCGAAAGCAAACGATCAGGATGTAACCGTATTCAGCCACTAGGAGCCGCCATGTCGCTGATGCATCAGGTTCGCGTACGATTGCATCACGCTCCCCACCTGGACATCCTCCTCAAAAGTCTCTGCATTTTCCTGCATCCCCTCACCGCTCAAGACAAGTGGGCCATCCTGACCCACTCGCTTCAGCTCAGGCTTCAACACCTCCCCCGCACCGTGCCCTGGACTGTTGCCAGTCCACACCAGTGATCACCAGCGTCGCTTCGTTAGTTATAACAATTCTGAATATTTGAGACTATTTTTGAGGTGTTTGCCCTAAACATTTAAGCGACACTGGTGATCACTGGTCCACACCTACAGAAGCATGCCTCCCTCACTCCGCTCCACTCACCCACTCACTCCACTCTGCCAGGCTCAACACGGCAGAAGGCGCTGCCAGAGAGAGGCTGGCTGCGGCGCGAGTGGCAGAGAAGAGAAAGGCAGCTGCACAGAGATCGGGGGTGATTCATGGATGCCAACACGTGGAGGGAGGTGTAGTTGCAAGCGCGCTACTCCCCACTGCCGTCCACTGTGTCTCTCACACAGAACACAAACAGCAGCTATCAGGGTTGTGGCCGTTCCAACGGGACCAGACCCTGCTTCACAGCATCTCTACCCACCCTGGCAGCATGTGCCTCTCGGTTGCACTGGCAGCTCCATACTTGCGCGTAGATGAGCAGCCCTTCCAGGAAGCTACTAGCATGGGAGTGCGCACCTTCTGCACCTTCGGTCACAGTTCGACATTTGCTTAAGGCTACACTGTTGAACGTCACGACGTTGCTCAGCGCCAACACCCTGCGAGGGGCACCAACAGCAATTGGCAGTAGAGAGCGGCCGCCGCAAGCCGGGGGCCCCGGCAAAAGGGAAGCGCTTTGGGGACTCTTAGGCGGCAGGGAGAGGGAGGGGGTGATGCCGAGAGGCCGTAGAAGGAGAAGGCGGCGCGCGGGAGAGGGGGCTGGCAGAGGCGGGGGAGATGGGGAGGCCAGCGGGGACTGGGGCGGGGCTGAAGGGAGAGGCGGCTGTGACAGGGGCGGTGCCGGCAGAGGGGGGTGGGGGTGGCGGTGAGGGCCCACAGGGGGGAAGGGCAGGGAGGGGGGGTGCGCTTACGCGCCGCAAGTGGAAGCAGTGTCGGCTAGAGGTTTGTATGTTTACATATCGACAGGGGGGCGTAGGAGTGATGGGCCAAAACTACCAGGATCACACGACGCGACACAGATACAACATAGGGATGGCTCACTTGGGTTACAAGATATACATGAAGATACCTTGGTACTGAGCCCCCCTTAAGGTCTTTCACTTGGCTCCTTATATACTGGCGGCACCCCTGGGCAGCACAGGGCAGTATACAACACATTGCAAACATAGGAAGGAGGGGTGCTGGAGGCACAGGGCACTGGTGGAGGGAGAGTGGCCGAGGGGGAGCAAGGCGCCGGAGGAAGGAGGGGGCGACGGGAGGGAAGGTGCGTGCGGGCCGTGGGTTCCAGAGGTTTGTGTAGCTTTCATGGGAGGTTTGTGGGGCGGGATGACAGCGCCGCCACCCAGAAAAGGGCTCCCAAAGCCGAGACACCAATGCTGGTCCGAACACAGCAGGCCCTGTGCGGTGACTTGAAGGCGACACGTTCGCAGCCAGACACCACTGGGACACTGCTGTTGGAATCTTCTTCGCCCAAGAGGTATCAGACACTGCGGCGCAGAAGGTGCAAGGAAACACAGACAGCCACACGCATTTATTTGCGAAGCATATCAGCCAGTACATTGTAGCCATTACATTGCCAGGATCGACACACGCACACACACACTCTCGCCATGACGCTACCCTCTCTTTGCCATAAGCTCGCTACAAGAGCCGTTCACATGCATGCCTGCTCGGCTATAAACATCATTACCGCTAATGCACTGGTGCGAGGCCGCACTCTGACCTCTCTCCCAAATTCATATGCATGCACGCTGAGCTTGCACGCATGTTCGCCGTTCTACTGCTCGCGAGGCAGCGGGGGGTGTCACAAGCTTTCTACTATTCTTACCAAGGTACACTGTCAGGAAGCCAAAATCACAACGCCCAGAATCAGAAACCAATCTGCTGACCTGGGCACCAAGAAAAACATGCCGGGTGCAAATAAAACAGTATCATGTCTTGAAGAGCTGTCACTCCTGAATGCTTGTCAGCGGATACGATACGGGCCAGTCGCCGGCTGCAAGCGCGGTCTGTCGCCTGAATGCATGCAGGAGGGGTGCGGCAGCCGCACGCACACAGCGGAATGGTTTGCGCCTGACCCGGCGGCCCACCAGCCGGGAGATGATCCCCAATCGGAATGCGTTTGCAAAGGTACCACCATGTCCCCCAACCGTAGATCCATTCGAAACATCCGAGTCAGAAAAGCCTCGCAGGGTGTCATATTGCCCCTCACTTGCTAAGGCGATTGCAGTGAATTCTGTGTGAGCTGGCAAGTCCATGCTCGCCAGCCATTCCTGGATGGCCATCTGCCCGGATGCCTTTGGCAGTGACGCCACGGTCGCTTGAGTGAGCGGCTTGGGCCGCAACCGTGGCTTCCGGGTGCCTCGTGTGTTGGCCCCTGCAACCCAGTTGCGCCATTAGGCTTCCAGTAGCCCTTCAGGAGCACAAAGCAGTGAAACCTGAGCAACTGTTTGCAGGTTTTCACAAAACCAATGTGCAGTAAGCACCTATATTCCCAGTTACCTCATACAGTCTTAACTGTGTTCACAGCAGTGTGAGGACAAAAATGCATCCCGTACAGCAAGGTGTTTGGCCCAGCATAGTTATAAGGCGACGCATGCATCCAGTTTGTGGGTACGAGCCTGCCAATTGCGTACCTTTGCCGCTACGTTGCGCGTACGGGACTGCTCTGATGAGCTGTGGGAGTCCTGTTCGACATCTTGGCGAAACCGCTTCAAGCACCTCCACTGGTTCAAGGCCCGGACCTGGGGCAACTAATTTCTTCTGAACGAAGAATAACGGAGGCGTCAGCGTGGTGGAAGTGGTACTTGTGCCATCCTGCACGACAGAAGCACGTCTGAATGGGCGATTCTCATAAGAATCTATCTTCCTGCGCTCAGCTGTAAACGTGTTCTCCTCGTAACGCACGTAGTCTCAACGGATCCAGTCGTTCGTCGCACGAAATCATGAGGATGGACAGAAAGTCTGACCGGATATGTGTTGGTGCGGGTCGGATGCGTCAGCACCTGAGTGGGCACGCAAGCTGTGAAAGACGACTGAGACGTAACAAGCGATACACTGCGATTCGTTCCCAAGCGCCGACAATAAGAATGAGGAGCGTGCATTGCGCGACCGCATCGTGGCATGGTACCATGACGGAACCAGCTGACGAGGAAACCAAACGATGACACCAACCCAACACGATGAGGGGGCAATCCAACGCCAACAGGAAGTCATTCGTGTGCCCAGAAGCGTACGCAACCTTTTTTGGTGCGAAATGCGGCTTGTGTGAGATGTGACTGAAATATACCCATCCAGAGCGCACCTTCAGTAGATTCACGTAGGGACGCCCGGATTCGCAATGATATTTCTCTTCATGCCCGTTCTTCTCTTGCTCGCTGGTAGGCGTCTGCGCCGCAACCTCTTGAACTGTGGTAGCCACAATCATGGCTCGACCTCAATGAACGAGTCGGTGCCGAAGGCGCATTGCGCGCTTGTCGGTTTCCGCTATACTAAGTCGACACGCGATAATTAGATAGCTCAATAATGTGAGGTACTCCTTCCGTGCAACAAGTACCAAGTTCTGTGCACAGGAACGCAAACCACCACCTGGAAGGAAAATGTATCAGCAACGCTCAAGCGAAACAGCGAGCTGCAAATCAGACGTATCTACATATGAGTGACACTCTTCGGAAAATGATCTGTTTACTCGTTTGCCGCTGAGGGTGTGACAGCAATAATTTGGCCAATAACCGTGGATATTTTGATTTTTCTGATTTCGCCTGCTGTGTTTTACCATTGCCTAATCAGGAGTGCGCTGTCCACCGGCCTTTCCACAACCATCCCTTCTGTGTTGTGTGCTTCTAGCAAGCGCGGGAATGTACTTGCTATGCCTCCAATATAACATGTGCCCCTTGCAGATCTGGTCCGCGCATGCACTCTTCATACGCGTGCAATAAAGGATGCGTGAACGTAACGTTGCTGATCTTCTGTAAACTATAGTTTAGCTTGGCACAGAGCGGACTGCCGTCAGCGCAGGTGGCATCGAAGATGTCCGTCCACCTTTCCTTGTAGACATGGAGGTTGCTCTTGTGAAGCGCATAGTATCTCAAAGATACACCTTGTTGTGGAACTCCGCATTCAGGGCTAGTTCTATTGGCCATGGGTCTGTTGGCAGCCAGGAAAGGGATCCGTTCAAGCTACTTGGTGTGTCCAGCACAGCGAACGAGCAGCAGATTCGGGATGCATTCAGACAGGTGTGACAATTATACACAAAGTTCTGCCAGTTCAGTGTAGCTACGCCCATGTCAGGCAGCTGTACACATGCCACAACCTGCCACATTGTACCCTTTCATGAATGTGCAGGCTGCGAAGAAGTGCCACCCGGACATGCACAAGCATCCTGCAGCTGAGGAGCAGTTCAGGAGGTGCCTAGTCGCATACCAGACTCTGATCAGCAAAGTGTCCAGGCAGTTGCCTGCAGGCGCCTCGAGGTGAGCAGCTGCAGCTACCACTCCAACATCCTCGCACAGCTGCTGTGGCCAGCAGTCAGTCTGTGCCGTGTGCAGAACAGCGAATACTCCGATCAAAGAGGCAATGCTGCAGCAGCTGCGCTGGGTGGACAGCTTTCGAAGAGCTTCAGATGGGTTGGGTGCAGAAGCAGCAGTTGCGCAGCGACATGCAGAGTTGTGGAGCATGCAGCAAGTAGCTGAGCAGGTGCATGAGTCCGTTCAGCAGGTGTGCTGCTCATAGAATGTATGTACGGCTTCTGGGGAACGCCACTGTGCCTACCCACGCCAGCTACACGGGGGGGTGGTGTTTAGAGTGCATGCATGCATCTACCCCTCCACCAGAGGCCTGGAACATTGGGAACTTGCTGGTAAAGGGCAGTCTATTGAACATCCTCTTACTTCACGGAGTTCGATGCTGTGGCGCACACAAACATGCAGCATGGCTGATTGCATGCCCTGCCTGCCTAGCAGGGCTTGATCATGACACAGAGTGCTTGTGATGCCGCCAGCAGCCCATCACAGTTGAGAGCGTGCAGGCATACTGCGGGCCCAGCCTGGAAGGCCTGCAGGAGGGCGCGCTGCCTGCCGCCTTCGAGGCAGAGCACCGGTCGTGCGCCAGCCGCGGCGGGGACCTCCTGCAGATCGTGTCCGGCGCGACCCTGCTTGGCAGCGTACGATGCTGTGGGCAGGCCCTTCTGCCGGGCGCCAACAACAGCCACCATCTCTCTGCCTCTGCCAAGCAGCACAAGCCTCAGGATGCCAGTGCGCCCTTGCTGCTGTGGACGCTGCAATGGGCCTTGCGCCGTGCAGCACTGCTCTTTTGTCTGCGATGCTTGGCTGCAAGCGGTGCTTGCACTGGCGAGTGTTGATCAGCCACGGAGTAGCCAGCATGCAGGCATCAGCCCAGTGCCAAAACTAAAGGGTTCATTCAGTCCCCACAAAATGGGTGCCTGCTGCAAGTGCCACAACACACTGTGCAGGTGCCACCTCCCCAGCCCGCCACCCTCCACTCCCCGCTGTACCACACACCCCCAGCATCTGGGATGCGATCACTGAGGCCACACTGTGTTGTGATGGCGCAGCTGAGCCCTGTGGGCTGCCTGGTGGGGTGTGGGCAGGCACCTCCCCCCCATCTCACTGCCCACCTCCGCACCAACACAGCCCAGACACACAGCCTCAGGTCAACGAACTGATGTTCAGTGTCGGCAACATGGACCAGGTGCAGTCACTCTTTGCGAGCCTCATGCGTGCCTCCAAGCCTCGCATTGCGGTATCTGACTTACCTCTAACTGAGAGCCCTGCGCACCGGCTGTTGGGCACATGTTTAGTCATCAGTGGTTGTTGGGCACATATTCAGTCATCAGTGACAGCGTGTGCAGGTGAAGGCGACGCGGCACATGCACCAGGAGATGGAGTGGCTAGAGATGCGCTGCGCTGTTACTGATCAGTTGCTGGGGTATGTGTTTGGAGACACCATCACCGACCCACAGGGCCGTGCCACCCACAAGCTAGTAAAGATCAACACACCGGGGTGCTGTCCTTTGTCACTTCCCTCAGGGAACTTCCCTGGCATGCTCGTGCAGAGTATTGATGACACTGCCTGCTGTGTGGGATGCGATGGTTTGCTGGTACATGAGCCATTCTGTGGAGTTTTGCCTGTAACTTTACACACCTACAGTGTGTGATGCAGCATGCGCAGTAAGCTGACATGCATGCTGACATGTGTCAGTTGTGGGGGTGTGGTTGTGGTTTCTGCTCTGCAAGTGCTTGTGGAATCCTGTCTTCTCGCCTCTTTCTCTGCACCCTATGTTCTGGTCCTTTCGAGGAAGCCTCTCTGCTTGCGTGCTTGAGTCTGACCTCAGCTGTTGGGTGCGTGCACAGGGGCGTAACAGTGCAACGATCGTGCAGCGTACTTAAAACGTACATCATGGCCGTGGCCACGGGCCAGGTGGCTGTGAAGGCATCGAGAACGTGGCTGCCTGATCACAGCTACTGGTTCGTACCTCCGAGGTCCATCGAGTACTCTACGGGCGGCTGGTATGTAGAACAGGCAGCACTGCAGCCGAATAGACGCAGGCGGGCTGCTCTGCATCCAGGTGTTGTATGCTGCCTGCTTGGCTTCCAGGCCCTTGAGTTTGAAGCTGGAGTGGACGTTCCTTGGTGGCTGAAACGAACCCTTCAGGCGGCTCAACGAGACGTACGGCTATTGCCAGCATAGTATATGATAGGGAACAGGAACCCCAGTTTATTATGAATGATGGTTGGATGGATTGCTGTTGGTGTACATTGATCACCAGTGTCGCTTAATTAGATAGAACAATCCTGAATACTTGGGACTAGTTTTTTTGGAGTGTGACCTGACAAACTACGCGATTCTGGTGATCACTGGTGCTGTACCGCTGCTGGTGGCTCTGTGAGAGCCTCGGCACTGTGGATGTAGGAAACTCTGATGCTCCTGCAGCATGACCGCTGCGCAAGGAACACTGGACAGGCTGTTGTCTTACAGGATACATAGAAGTTTATATGCTTTGTGTGAAGCTACTATCTAACAGGTGCCATCTTTGTGGCACTCACAGAGGTGGCAGCTCATCACTGGTCAGCCGTTCACATCTAACTACAGCAGTCAACCTGCTCCTGCAGCTAGCTGGGGTTGAGGAGGCAACCTTATTGTCGGCATTCGCTGACTTTACACGGTGGCCAGCTTGATTGTTACACTGTGGCCAGCTTGATGTGACGCTTCAGCCCCTCTTGTGCAAGTGCAGGATGTTGTGAATCGCAGCTGCTCCATCCTTTTGAGAAGAAGCAGTGAATCCGAAACTACATCGAAACTAGATTTTGAGCATGGTCCTAGAAGCGCTGCAGGCTTCACAGCAGCACATGCAAGGAAGCACATCGCACGCCTACCAGCTGTCAGGAGAGGAACCTCCGTCCTTTAGGCACCAGATGGCGCAGCCATGCCGTCGTTAGTCCTTCGCAGCAGTGTCTGCGATTCAGCGTTGTCTATAGCTCTGCTCGAGCTCCACTCAATGTCCACTTCACCGAACCTCCCCTCGCCAACAGTGTCTCCAAGTCTGTTCCGCACATCCTGCACGCAACATGCCCAACTCGTACACTCTGGACGGTGCCACATGCAACATCATGAGCTGATGCAGTTCTGCTTGCGGTTCACAAGTGGAGCCGGGCAGCACCTGCAAGTTGAGCACCCCGTCCCCCTGCTCATCTGCTTCGTCAAACATCTCGAGAATCCTTTCCATCTCAGCCTGACTCACCAGCTCCAGCCTATCCAGCACGAACATCAAGAACTCCACCCTCGACACCTACCAAGCACACATGCTCCATGTCAGCACTCGCTGACCACTCCAGAGGCACGCAACTGTGTCCATGGAGTGCACGCACCAGGGGAGGCACCGAGGCACAGCACCAGCCAGGGCGCTGCAAGAAAACAACAAACAGGAAGAAGAAGCTGCACCTGGCTATCATGGAAGAGGTCCATGGTGCGCAGAATCTCTGGTGTCAGACCCTTGGCAAAGAACTTGTCCATGCGCTTGTAGCGCTTGGCCTCAGTGAGCAGAGCCACGCTCTCGCCCAGCAGGTACGCGAACAGCACAACTGTGACGAGGAAGAAGCATGCAAACAGGGTCCTGTGCTGGGAGGGTACGATGTCGCCGTAGCCCACGGTGGAGATGGTTGTGATGCTCCAGTACCAGCAGGCCAGCCACGGCAGGCGCGCGCCGTCTGCTCCGTCTGTGGTATGCAGCATGACGGCGCCCGCCGTGATCAGGGCAAACAGAGCAGCGAGGCCTTGGCAGGCCTTCAGGATCCGTGGCTGTGCCTTGAAGTATGTCTGAATGCTAGCCTGCATGCGCCAGGGCAAGGATGGTGATGGGGTCTGCTATGGTCAGGTCATGGTGGCTGGTGTGGGCTGAGAACATGCATATGGCGCGGCCACTGGCCATCCGTGGGCACATGGGTGCTGTTGATGTGAGAGTGGCAGGCTGATAAGGCGCAGGATGATGTGTGTGTCAGCTGGCCGGGCCTGCGGGAGCAGCGGTAAGCGCTCACAGCGCAGAGCAGCCCCTGCCGGCAACAGTGGCGGGCAGGACCCGGGAGCAGTTATCACGAGTGTCGCTTAATTATCAGGGCACAAACCTAAGAAATAGTCCCAAGTATTTATGATTGTGCTATCTAACTAGACGATACTGGTGATCGCTGCCCGGGAGCATGCCCCTACTTTACTGTTCTGTACAGCAGAGCCGTTGCTACTGTGTGGAAAAGCCAGTGCAATAAGTACATGCTTGTGATGCCACGCAAGCTGCTGCAGGTGCCATGCATGCGGGAGTGCTGCACTCACCCGCCTTGCTCCGCCTTGCAAATCTTCCGCATCAGCTGGACGGAAGCTGATTGTCGTCGAAACGAGCTCTGACACGATAGTGAGCTGCAGCACCAGTGACGTGATGCAGAAGACGATGAAGCAGACTCTTCCAATGTCAGTCACAGGAGCGAGGTCGCCGTAGCCGATGGTCAGGAACGACACCACGACGAAGTAGAAGGCATCGCTGAAGGTGATGGCGTCTCCTGCTTTTGTGGTTAGCAGATGTTGCCACACCAGAGTGCCTGCGCGCAGGGCAGTACCGTGTTTGGGTTTGAATACATTTGAATGTTCCGCTGCGTCTCACTCGCGTAGCAAACTGGAGTGTACACAAACATGCGATGAAATGAATCAGTGTGATAAAGAGAAGTGCTCTCCGCCTGCTGACGACTGCCCTTTTGGTAACGCAAACGCATGATGCACCGGACCTTACAACCGCAGAGTAGCAGCAGAGCATAAACACGGCAGGGTGTCAGGAGCTGAGCATCAACAACTTCTTACCTACTAAAATGTGCAGTGCAACGGCGAGCACAGGCCAAAAATGTTTGAGCGGTGCCAGGAACGGAGACGACCGCTGTGTTTGCGGAGGCGGGACCATCGGCGCAGACACGACCATACTACCACCGAGTCCGGTAATTGTATATATATTTTTTTCGCGAAAGTGTGACCGTGAATATACTCAAGATACTGGCGTTTACAGCGAAACCACCGCCTGCAGTCTCCACTCTCTGCTGAAGGATGCCTTAATGGAAATAGCAGCAAACTAAAGACGATGCACACGCCCAGAGAGACTTCGACGTAAAAGACTGCTTTGCGCTGCAGTGGCTCCACGTATGTACACTCAACACGATGTACACGCCCTGTTATAGCAATTCCTGTGAACGATCAACCACACGCTTCTTTATCCTTCCGCACACAGTAATAAAGTGCAAGGCACGGTTGCTTGAGACACAGTATCGTTTGTGTGCCGCGGCATCATCGAACGAACGAACGATACGGGCACACCAACTGGATGGACGCCACAAATCGAGCAAAGCTGTGCACCAAACGCGAGCAGCTACGAACATCCAGTGTGCAGATACATACATACATACATCGAGCGACGCAAACCTGAAACTACACTCGCAGATGCTGCACACTGTTGAAAGTACTTCTGCTTGGCATGTCTGGCAAAGCTTGGTTTGCCGGCTCCAAAGCTTCGGAACGAACTTCAGAAACAAACGTCGATCTCCCAGACCTCTGTCCTACGACATCCTATCCTGGGCCTCAACCAGCTCTCTTCCCTCCAGCTTGCAGAGCTCTGGAGGGACCTCGCGCCACAGCTGGTCTCATTGGGGCAGCTACTGGTGGTTTTGCAGCTTGCAATCCAGCATCCCCAGGCTGTGGAGCAGCTGGCTCCGCCGCAGCTGCTTGTGAATGACTGGGCTGCGTTTGTGCAGCTGCGTTGTGCTGACTGGGTGCGCAGCTGCAACGTCCGACTGCAGGCGCCGAAGCAGTCGGCACCGGAGTGGCAGCTATGGGAGCTGCATGCTGCCTCTGTGCTGGCTTCGGCGCTACCAAAGGCCGCTTTAGTGGAATGAGATCTCCTTCATCATCATCGTCGTCATCTCCACTGCCGTCCTGAACTCCCGGCCTGGCGCTTGCATGCCGCTGCTGATCATCAGTGGCTGCGGCCACATCATCAGTGCCACAGCCGGCCCCCTGCTGCTGCCGAGAGCGCTTTTTTGAGAACGCCGAGCCGCTGGCAGCAGTAGCGTCCATTGCAGCCTGAACCGCAGCCCTGCAGGGCACGCAACTGTTGTGGAGGCCGGTGCCACCCACCCATGATCATACGCAAGCATGGCCAGTGATCCAACACACTCTTGCAGTACAGCAAAGCATGGTCAGCATACGCACCTGCACGTTTCTGAATCCTTCGATTTGTCCAATGCATTCTCACCCTTGGAGTCTTTCATGAACGGCGAAGCGTTGCGCTTCAACAGCATATGTACTGTCTCTTCATGGCCTGCATGCATGCATGTGCTCAGGGCACAGCTGCGCATACATGTCCAGCTAGAACCACTGCCAAACGAGTCAGCCTACAACGCCTCCAGACCGGGACGCCTGCATCTGTGCCCACACACTCTCTCGTTCTTTAGAACCACACCCAACTATCTAATCTGCAATGTTGCTTGATGGCAAAGGCCGTTGTATCCATTGCTGTTCATTTTGCAACTTTTGGAGCCTTCAGGTCAGTTACAAGAGTGGAGCTTGGCAGAAGCAAACCCTTTTGACAAGCGAAGTGAAGTGGTGTAATGCCTTTACGCGTTTTGGTGTTGACGGGAATCCCAGCATTCAGAAGAAGCCTGCAAACCTCTGTGTGACCGTTCATGGCCCCAAAGTGCAGCGCTGTCATCTGGTCCATAGCACAGGCTTTCTTCTGGATGCCTGGAGAGCTCAGCAACGCCTTGATGATATCCTGGAACAGCATGACGTACGTGTGTCCTCAAGTATCAAGGAGCATACAGGCCATAAACAAAATCTGAGAACGCGTGATTTGCTTGCACAAGTTGGGGACGTGCGGGCAGGAGCTGAGCACATCAGGCTGGCTAGCAGCGTACCGCATGTCCTGCCCACGCTGCGAGGTGCAGCGCTGTACGCTGGTGCTTGTCAGTCGAATTCACGTTAACATCCTCACTTAGGCATTTGCCCAGCTCAGCTAGATCTCCATTTCTGGCAGCGCTATGAAGCGTGGTGGTACCAGTAGTACTTGACATTATGCGATGCGGTACGAGAACAACCCAGGGATATGTTCATGTTGTCCTCAGAAATTCCTTAAGAGCTATTGAAATGCCTTGATTGAGCGTCGTGCCCACACTTGCATGTGTCAAGCTTAAGGTTGCGGTCAACAAGCGTCGGGGATTACATTTTGGGCGCGCGAATTGCCCCCCTACCGATTTCAGGGTTTCCAACCAAGCATCATACTAACACACAGCACACAAGAAGCAGGTTGCTGCACTGACGTCTGCAGATGGTTGAAAGAAGTCCGAGGATGCTTACACGCGATGTCTAACACTATGAGATTCCCCCCACCGCCCAGCCTAGGTGGCAAGGGTCTGCTGCTCAGCGGCACGCACAGGCTTCCTGCCAAACAGCAAGTAGCCGGTATGCCCCTTGGTCGCCAAGCGCGGGATGGTGACCAGCCTCTCTAGCTTCTTCTCACCTGCTCCGCTGCTGTCGCACACCCACGGTTGGTAGTTGCGATGCCGGTGGTACGCAGAGGGGCCACTGTTCTTCCTCTTCACACCTCTACTCTCTGCTGCACCGTTCTTAGCATCCTTCTCTACTCCCACTGCCTTTGCAGTGGGTGAGAGACTGGGGTTCCCATCTTGCTCTGCATCACATGCTCCTGCTGCTGCGTCCTGCGTGGGACCAGCTGAGTCTTCAGCAGGCCTACCGTCATCTTTTATACTGATGTCTTTATCTTGATCCTGGTCTTTCTCTCTGCTCTCCATAGCCTCCGCAGGCGCAGAGTAGTACTCAGTGCGCACGTCATAGAACCGCAGCAAGCACTCTATGCACCGAATATCCGTAAAAGAGGCTGCTCTGAGGGCATCTGATGTTCGCTGAACTTGCTCCATACACGGCGAGAAAGCACAGAATTGTCCGTTGGGTCTCAGGCACGCCTTTGCAGACTCCACCACCTGCAGGCCTGCCTTCTTGTCGTGGCCAGGGCTCTCCTTGCGGTGGATCATGAGATGGAATTGAAAAACATGATACGTCGTACAGAGCTTGGCGCTGGCTCGGTGTGCCTCAATTTGGCTGGCGCCATTGCAGGTGTGGCTAGAAGTTCATGCTGTAGCTGCTCACTCTCAACTGGCTGTTGCAGCTCTCCTTGTCATGCAGCACTTGAAATAATAGACAACATAACAGGACATTCCAGTACTCGCCCAGTGTCTCAGGACCACATGGTGTTGTCAGGTGCTTGCTGCGTTTCAAGATGCCATGAGTGCGCATCCAGCCACTAGAGGTACACATGGAGCCAGTGAAAAGTTTAACAAAGAGTGGTAACTACATTGAAGAGGTTGTGGTACTGGGGCAAGCACCTTCCATGGCCCTGGCAGGTCCAAGACTACTGCATCTGCACAGCTGTGAAGACTCTCTGGAAAGCCCAGCGCTTCTATGTCACGATGGTTGCTATGCACCAAATTACTAATGCCGTTGGCTTCAAACTCGGCACGAGCTTCCTGCCAACGTTGCTGATGAAACTCGAAAGTGTGAACAGCCCCCGCAGGTGCCACAGCTCTAGCCAGACTGTGTGTCAGTGAGCCACTGCCAGTGCCTGATTCTAGGACCTGCATGCAAGTTATCTTGAGCAAAACTTTAGTGCTTATGTTTGACGGCTTCCTGTGCACAATATGTTGGCCCAAAACTTGCTTGTCTGCTGTCAAGAGAGAAGAATCACACCACTCTACCGGAACGCAGACCCAAACCTGAACATATCTGAGCGCAATCTGCTATGTAAAGAATCTGTGTGCGATGTGATAGGACGTGAGTCCAGAGCTCTGGCGTGGGGGCTAGTAGGTACACCCATGACCCCGAATTGGAGAACACTTTTGTTCCAAAATCCCGACCAATCCAGTCTCGATGCTCAAATATTCCGTATCTCACGTGTGTTTTGCCACCTGATGAGACCTTCACAGCTTTCATCTCGTCATGACTGACATACACAATCACCAAGTCCCCATCTGAGATAACATTGCTACGTTCATGCAACATCTATGTGATAGAGCACTCAGACGTGGGAACACTCACGCAACTGCAAGCACAATTCACAAATGAAGTATCTCAAGTAATGATGGTGTGCATAACCATAACAAGACAAGAAACAAATGCCGCAGACAAGTGAACAATGAATTGAAGGGAATTGGTAGGCGTTTCCGGCGACGTCTTCCTTTCATTTGCCACTGAGGAACGCAACAAAAGAGACAAACCTGTGCGAAGCTTCAGGCTATGAATGCATGACAGAGCGCGTCGCTCCAAATGACGTCAGCAGGCTGCACACACTTTGAAGCTCGCTTGAGCAGGTGCAGTGCTTCCCTGCGGACAAAACCTGCGCGTAAACACACTGTCGTTCCTTTCCGCGGTTGTTGTACGGCGCTGCTAGCAGTCATACACCATGGTGGACCTCGTTGGCACTCGCGAGCAGCTGCTCTTTGGAAAATGGTCATACGACGAGGTCGAGGTGAGCTATATCACATTTTGTGCTGCTTCTGTGTTCAACTGATCCTGTTCGCGGTACCTGGCCTATGTGCGCCAGGCGTACTGACTGCGCCCACAGCCTTTTCTTAAGCAGAGACACACAACTTGCACGGTTGCATATTTCTACAGGTGAACGATATGTCCGTGAAGGACTTCATCGCCATCAAGTCTGCCGCTGTGTACCAACCACACACTGCTGGGCGTTACCAGAAGAAGCGCTTCAGGAAAGCTCAGTGCCCGATCGTCGAGCGGTAAGAATCCGAATCTAGAGGCCTGTCAGCAATGAGGGTGTTTGTGGTGCCGGTTTTACACTTGGTAACTTGAGCATCCAACCCCCAACATCCATTTTGCCTCAGGCAAAGAGGCTACATGCTCCCGCCACAAGGAGCTGCTCTTCCTTTCCATGCCTGAACTGACCTCAGTGAATTTCCTTGCAGCCTGTGCTGCTCCCTGATGATG
Source organism: Ulvella scutata (assembly GCA_032359135.1). Lineage (NCBI taxonomy): Eukaryota > Viridiplantae > Chlorophyta > Ulvophyceae > Ulvales > Ulvellaceae > Ulvella > Ulvella scutata. Next base: position 34,510 of record JAUMHD010026838.1, read on the forward strand.
CATGGCCGCAACAACGGCAAGAAGATCATGGCTGCTCGCATTGTGAAGCATGCGTTTGACATCATCAACCTCACCACAGACTCCAACCCCATCCAAATCCTTGTGGACGCGATCATCAATGGCGGTCCTCGTGAAGATGCTACACGCATTGGGTCAGCTGGTGTTGTGCGTAGGTGCGTGTTGTCTGGATGCCTGTGCATGTCTTGCATCTGCATAGGGCTTCCTGTTACCTGGTTCTCCCAGCTTTATACACAGCGTAGATGTGATGACGCTCCCTCATGCGTATGTTTACAGTAGCATGATTGTGCACTTGGTATCATGGCAGCAGAGAGGCCCATGATGCCATCTGGAGCATGCAACAGGTTGGCAACCGGTTGATACAGGCAGTCACAGGAACGATGTAGTAAATCCGTTGCCTCCTTTCGGTGAAACGAGATAGTTTTGTTGAACGCAGCACCGCTCTTGCTTACACAAGCAGGCATTCGTTGAGCAAGTGCTCTGCTGTTGGGAGCGTGCACTGGGTCTGAGTAGCACGCTTGAGTGAGAAGGTGCCATGCGGTGCAGGCAAGCAGTGGATGTGTCCCCCATGAGGCGGGTGAACCAGGCTCTGTACCTTCTCACTACCGGAGCTCGTGAGGCATCGTTCCGCAACATCAAGACCATCGCAGAGTGCCTTGCTGATGAGCTCATCAATGCAGCTAAGGGTTCGTCGAACAGGTATTTTCCAGATCCTCTTTGCTTGGCCTTGTCTCGCCGTTCCACCATGTGGAGTGAAACTGCCCTATGCCAATCGTCACCAAATGGCTCAGTCATGTTCAGGTTAGATCAACATAGTCATTCTCTGTGGTTAGTTTTCTGTCTTCATCACGATGTGAGGTTACAAATCAACACTGGGGCTGTTTGTGCAGCTATGCAATCAAGAAGAAGGATGAGATTGAGCGTGTGGCAAAGGGTAACCGATAAGTGCATGGTCTGGGTGTGCACTTAGTGTGTCAAAGGGTCGCTGGGGCAGGCGGACGTTTATGGTCACTACGTTTCGCAACTTTTGGTGTGTAACAAGAGGCTTGTCCCGGTATTAAATCGACAGTGGCGCAGCACAGGAGGAATGTGATCGTTTTACTCATGCGTTGTATCCTCTCACGTCATAACATCTGCATGCTAACAGATGCTAAATGATGTTGCACTGATTGACATATGGAAAACCAGCTGCATCATGCATACCATGTACACTTGTCTACAACTGAACCGATGTGCTCTTGACGCACTTTCCACAACTGCAGTCTGTTCACAAATGTACGAATACCGGTAAGCGAGTGTGGGCCTTCACTAGCGTATGAATTTCTGGAGCAACTGAACAACTGCACAGATGCAGGCGGGAGGTATTTGATCGTCGGTGATCGCTCCTGGCCAGATGGTAATGGCTGGCTTGCTTGCACCATGCAGAAAGTGCAGACAGCCATTTTTGGCAGTTGTTGCCCCCTTGCTTGCATGTGCTTGATATATGCTGCAGTCTAGGATCTGCACAACAGGCATGCATCCGTTGTTGAGACACAGGCAGCAGAAGCACTGAATCGGGGCTGATGAAACAACATCGACAGGGAATGATGTGCGTGTTTGGTTGCTATATCCGATCTTGCCAAATGCTGGATTGGTGTCTGCTTGTACTTTCCATTTGCTCCAGAATCTGGAGCACGTTCTGTGGTGGATCCAGGTTGAACCTTGCTGCCCTCTCCCACCTGCATGTGTGGCGGCACCTTGAGACGTTTGTACACTGTGATTTTGGAAGCTGGTGTTCTTAAATGCAAGGTACCTGTCGAATCTGAAGATTGTGCTGTGTTTTCCCATTGACACACTGCGAAGAGCCGCAGTCGGATAGCGCAGGCAATGCACATGCCCAGTCTGTACTGTAAAGTGTGCCTTATTTTGCAGCCAGGAGGCTCGCCTCAGCTCCATCTATTACCGGAAAATATGCTTTCACAGTGCTTGTGGAGGATGAGGATGAATGTGTTGAAGGTTAGGCTGTCTCCGGAGGGAGCCAAGCGCCTGGAGAGTGTTGCTGATGTCACCGCTGGGGCGTGGTTGGATGCATTGCCCGTTGCATCTAA